>JASCZI010030942.1:0-15825 GCA_036250425.1 Stylosanthes scabra
TTGTAATCAACTAGAGCTAAACATTCAACTATCACAAAACCTTGTACTCTCTCCTTCATCAATAATAAAACTATCACATTTCTCAAACTATTCCATACAACTTTCAATATCGATAGAAAAATGTATGAAATAAAATAACAAGAAAAATAGAAAATCTAGATGGTATATGAGAGAGGTGATTGAACTGACCCCAATTGAATTTACAAAACCGCAAAATGCACATTTAACAGAAGTTGCCCCATCTGTACTCATGAGTAGCGTACTGCATCTGCCACAGTTGACACTTGCCACCTTGGTTGCTGCATACTCAAAAATTTGATTAGAACTTTAGAAGGCTATTGAGGAATGAGGATGCTATGCTAGCAGACTAGTTCCATGATATAATTTAAGGGTAATGCTACATATATTATTGTACATCTTCATACATCTTATTTACAATAAAAAAAATGTAAATACTAACGCATAAAAATTCACAAAATACATTAATATAACATACGATAGTACAAAAACAGTTACGTATAGCATAAAAATAGTGTATCTCAACACATAAATTAAAATAAAAAAAGAAGACAAAGAATGTATGGAAATGTACATACGTAGATTAATTCATAATGCAAATGTTAAACGCCAAGTTCCATGACTTACCAATACATTTTAGTTTTTGATCTTTCGATGTATTGTAGTCCTTTGTAGAAAACGTAGTCTTGCTCCCAGGCGTGCTAATAGTAGTTTTCGTAGTAAAGCTTCCTGTGTTTACATCGAATTTACTTTCCTCACGAATGTTGTATGTCCCAGGTTGAGCACCATTCTGAAAGAGATTTTTGTTTAAATTCCAAGCTAAATGAACTAAAAAAATTCGACTTAAATGAGTTAACCTGCGAGTTAAACGAATCGGCCCGTTTATTTAATTTATTTTTAAATTTTTTAAAAAAATAACATGTTTTTTTTTATATTTTCTCTATTCGAAAATTCGATTTATCAATTAAAAACTTTGTTTGGCTTTTTAAAGATTTTTTTAACTAAAAAATGTATTTCTAAAAAATTAATTAATTAATTATTTAATTAAACAGGCTTGTCCATTTATCCGTAGACTAGTCCATACTAAAAAATTATAATATATATAAAATCAAATTTAAATGGGTCAATCCGTTTAACCTACGAACGTTGGACCCGCTTTTTGTTCAGTCTAGTTTATATTAGCAACATTTTCACATAGCTAAAGCATTTTTTCTTGTCGTTCCTTAGATTTAATATTTAGAAGTTAAAACAACTATTAATTCGGATAAAATAGGATATCAATAGAATAATGTACCAAATAAAATAACAAGAAGAATAGAAAATTTAGATAGCATATGAAAGAGGTGATTGAACTGACCCCAATTGAACTGACCACGATTGAACTGCCGTTTGCTGCATACTCAAAAATTTGTTTAGAACTTTAGAAGGCTATTGAGGATGCTATACTATTATGTTATGCTATTGATTAATCCGCCAAGTTCAATGATATAATTTAAAGGATACAATAATTCTATTTAAATAAATGATTTAATCAATCAAGTCCAACCAAGTTATTTATTTATATGTTAAATAAAAAATATTTTAATATAAAATAAAATTTTATTTAGATACTATTTTTTATATTATTTAACACCAAAATAATATTTTATTTAACATAAAAATAAATAACTTAATTGAATTTCACTTGTATTTCAAATAGTATTATCCTAAATGATAAACACCAAAAGTTCCATGATTTACCGTTATTTTGTGATTGGAGACCTTTAGAGTTATTGTAGAACTTTGGAGCATGGGTGCCGAATCCACCCATGCCACCCAAGCCACCCATAGAAACCACATTCCCTGGAGAACCTTCGTCCTTGAGTTGATTCATTAATTTAAATGATACAATAATTCTATTTAAATAAATGATTTAATAAATTAAATTATTTATTTATATGTTAAATAGAAGATTATTTTAATGTAAAATAAAATTTTATTTAAGTATTATTTTTTATACTATATATTTGACATCGAAATAATATTTTATTTAACGTAAAAATAAATGATTTGGTTGAATTTGATTTATTAAAATCACTTATATTTTAAATTGTATTACCCTAAATGATAAACACCAAAAATTCCATGATTTACCATTATCTTGTGGTTGTAGACCTTTAGAGCTATTGGAGAACATTGGAGCATGGGTGCCGAACCCACCCAAACCGCCGAACCCACCCAAGCCTCCTAACCCACCCATGCCAACCATAGAAACCGCATTTCCTGGACAACTTTATCCTTGAGTTGATTCATTAATTTAAATGATACAATAATTTTATTAAAGTAAGTGATTTAATCAACTAAGTTATTTATTTAATATTAAATAAAATATTATTTCAATATAAAATAAAATTTTATTTAAGCATTATTTTTTTATTATATATTTGACATTAAAATAATATTTTATTTAATATAAAAATAAATGAGTTAATTAGATTTGATTGACTAAAATCATTTGTATTTTCAAATATTATTATCCTAAATGATAAATACTAAAAATTTCATGATTTACCATTATCTTGTGGTTGTAGACCTTTAGAGCTATTGGAGAACATTGGAGCATGAGTGCCGAACCCACCCAAGCCGCCGAACCCACCCAAGCCACCCAAGCCACCCATGCCAACCATAGAAACCGCATTTCCTGGACAACCTTTATTCTTGAGTTGATTCATTAATTTAAATGATACAATAATTTTATTAAAGTAAGTGATTTAATCAACTAAGTTATTTATTTAGTATTAAATAAAATATTATTTCAATATAAAATAAAATTTTATTTAAGCATTATTTTTTTATTATATATTTGACATCAAAATAATATTTTATTTAATATAAAAATAAATGAGTTAATTAGATTTGATTGACTAAAATCATTTGTATTTTTAAATATTATTATCCTAAATGATAAATACCAAAAATTCCATGATTTACCATTATCTTGTGGTTGTAGACCTTTAGAGCTATTGGAGAACATTGGAGCATGAGTGCCGAACCCACCCAAGCCGCCGAACCCACCCAAGCCACCCATAGAAACCGCATTCTCTGGACAACCTTCATCTTTGAGTTGATTCATTAATTTAAATGATACAACAATTTTATTGAAGTAAGTGATTTAATCAATTAAGTTATTTATTTAATATTAAATAAAATATTATTTTAATGTAAAATAAAATTTTATTTAAGTATTATTTTTTTATTATATATTTGACATTAAAATAATATTTTATTTAATATAAAAATAAATGAGTTAATTAGATTTGATTGACTAAAATCATTTGTATTTCAAATATTATTACCCTAAATGATAAACATCAAAAATTCCATGATTTACCATTATTTTGTGGTTGTAGACCTTTAGAGCTATTGAAGAACATTGGAGCATGGGTGCCGAACCCACCCAAACCACCCATAGAAATCGCATTCCCTAGACAAACTTTATCCTTAAGTTGATTCATTAATTTAAATGATACAATAATTTTATTAAAATAAATGATTTAATCAACTAAGTTATTTATTTAATATTAAATAAAATATTATTTTAATATAAAATAAAATTTTATTTAAGTATTATTTTTTTATTATATATTTGACATTAAAATTATATTTTATTTAATATAAAAATAAATAAATTAATTAAATTTGATTAACTAAAATCATTTGTATTTCAAATATTATTACCCTAAATGATAAACATTAAAAGTTTCATGATTTACCATTATCTTGTGGTTGTAGAGTTTTAGAGCTATTATTGTTGACCTTTGGAGCAATGGTAGTAGTCTTGCCCAACCCACCCATGCCAACCATAGAATCCACATTTCCTGCAGAACCTTCCTCCTTGAGTTGATTATTCATTACCTTGCCGGAGTAGTCTTTTTCCATTTCCACTACTTTCTCTTCCATCATAGCAAAGCTTCCTCTATTTCCATCGATTATTCCACCTTCACGAATGCAGTATGTCTCAAGTTGAGCACCATTCATCATCATAACTGGAGAACGCTGAAAGAGATTTTTGTCTTCTGTTGTTATGATGATCCTACTGCCGTTGTCACGAGCAAACCAATCACGTATTCCCTGTTGCCCTAATAGCAACTGCAAATGCTCTTTACTATCAACCCCTTCCAGAACCACAAGCACTCTTCTATGCTGCAACTTCTGCTTTTTGCTTTCCTCCACACCCATATCAGAAAGAAGCTCCTTTTTCAGATTTTCCAACCCATTAGCGTTGTTTCCCCATAGCTGATTACTAACATCACGAAGGAAACTTGCCGCTTGGAATTTATACTTGATCTTGTAGTAAAGCTCAAAAGCAAATGTTGTTGCGTCTATTTTAGCATCTTCTTCGTAAACTCCCACCATACCAAGAGTATTACGAGATTGGAGGTTCAAAATTGATTCCACTGCTTTAAAATGAGAACCAAATATATCTAGTACTTGCTTGATCTCCCTATGTTTTGCTGAGACCGCTTCAGCAATCTCTCCAATTACCTTAGTTTCATACCTACAAATCAACGAGCAATATTAATCTCTTTGTAAATTTTAGAGTCACACTAACATGATAAAACTTAGCACCCTAATCACACTTCTTAGTGATTCAAGCGTGAATTATTATTATTATTATTATATGAAAAGATAATCAATTAACTCCAAATTGCAAGTCTAAAATCTTATGCTCAATCCCCACTATTTATTAAAAAAATGATGTAATTACTAAAACCAAGAATCCCGCAGTATATATATATATATATATATCCTACGTACTTTTTTAACCAATAAATCAGCCAATAAAAATATATAAAATATTTGTGACTATGGTTCATAGAATATCCACAATAAAAGTTAATGAAATATCTATAACTTTAAAAAAAAAAAAAAACATGTGAAATAACAAATTTAAATCGTTAACTGTTTTTTGCTGAATTTTTTTTTATTATATAACATAGTTAAATAACAACATGAGAAAAGTTAGACTCCAACAATTTTAATTTATTTTCATCATATTTTGTTCTAACCAAGCGAACTATATTTTTTAGCAAAACAACCAATACCATATTTTTAATCAACCTATTTTAATATTGATGGGCCAAAAATAATAAAATCGGCTAGCCATTTAGCATTGCTTGCAATATTATTGCCGATAAGTGATGATAAATATTAAATAATGTTTATAAAAGTAAATACTTACGATTAAAAAAAAAAAAACCCGATACAACATCATCAATTAATTAGGTAAGTAATGTAAAAGAACTCACTCTCTATTCTCAACAATGTGTTCTCCACTTAGCCTGCAAAGTGTAGATAGAGCCAACTTCCACGCTTTCACCTTCTCTACGCCTACTCTCCTTTCATGATCCTCCATGGCTTTCTTAGATTTGTCACTAATCTGATATCTCACTTCTGCTGGCTCCACGTCATAAAAAATTGGGAAAATTCGCCTTTTTATTCCGTTGTTGGAATACTTGAGCATCTCCTCTAGCTCCATGAGGCACCATGACGAAGATACATAGTTTTCACTTATCACAACAATGAACATCCTTGATCTTCTTATGGCTTCCATCAGAGTAGAATCCACTCGGTCACCCATTTCCAGATCCGGTTCATCTCTGAACACCTTTAGCTTTATTTTTTCAACAAGTTTATCGTAGAGATGGTCTGTGAAGCGATACCTTGTATCCTTTCCTCTAAAGCTCAGAAAAGCATCATACATGCCTTCCGATAAGGATGACGACGACGCCTCTCCATCACCGGCCATGATATGATCGGAATCAAAGACTTAATTATAACTTGCAAATAGAGATGGTATGTAGATAGACTGCCATGTTTCGTGGTCGCAATATATTTATATTAGTAGCACAATAATCCTACGTGAACGAGTGGTTTTGGCCAATCAAGTGTAATCAAGTGATTTATTTTTATGCTAATTAGAATATTATTTCGGTGTCAAATAAAACTTTTATTTAGATGCATTTTTTTATATTATTTGACACAAAAAAATTTTATTTAGCATAAAAATAAATGATTTGATTACACTTGATTGACTAAAATCATTTATTCAAATACCATTAACGTTATTAGCAATTTATTTGTAGTAGTATGATAGTGAGTGACATTTATATATTTGTTAAAAAAGACCTTGCATTGGTCTTTAGATCAATTTTATTATACTATCAAATAGAATTGGAGAGCTATGTATGTATTAGGTGAAGTCGTTGGTCATTACAAATTAAACAAACGCGCAAACACGTTTCTTTCTACGTAGTTGCTGCATTAGACTTCTTCATGAGAATTGCTTTCACATTAAATTTTATTATATATATTATGCTAATTAATACATTATTAATTAAACTCTTGATATTAGACTTAACTTGTCTTTTATCCGTGAGTCAATATGTCCAGCATGATGCTCACACTTAACTCCTATACAAAGCGGGTAGCTTTAATTTCTTCCATTGTGTGGGAACACTTCCTAAACGTGTTTTGTTTTTGTATTTCATTTCTAATTTGCTTTCTTACACAAGCTTATTTTGGGTTTGCATGAATTTTGTATATGACTCTTTTTTTTTTTTTCTTTTGCATAGGTCATATAAATAATAATTCTAATACTATGTCATCATAAGACAACTCTTTTTAAATGTTTAAACATAAAATGAGATACATGAATGGATTGTTTTGCAGAGAATATATATATAGCTCCAATTTCACCACCAAGTTGCAGACCCGGATCATCTCTAAAGACGTATTCTTTTGGTTTATTTTTCCAGAAGAACGGTAGAGATGACAGGTGACTGTGTACCTTGTGTCTCCTCTAACTTAATTATTATATTTAGCTGATAAAAACATCATATTTGAAATGCGAGGGTGATGATGCACCATGTTCTGCGCCATGATGTATAATATATAGAACCAGCAATAATGGAGTATGAAGCTATGCAAGAATGAACCAATAATCAAGCTGATCAGTGACTCTAATTGAATAATATATAATATTTCTGCATATATGTGAATGCTGCCAAATTAGTTTTTCTTTTTTCTAATTGGTGTGTAGAGTATTTTTTTATTTGCAATTTGCAGTACTATATAATATATATGAATATATTGCAAAAATAATACAATTTGCAAACTCTTGAACTTTATTTAGCTCATCATGTGTAGTAAAGTTTATTTGAAACTTTTAAAACCTGAAATTCATTATTTTTTGAAAGTATGTATCGATGTAAAAGAAAAAAAAATATTGCTAATACTAGTTAGAAAATCAATTAAGTGCACTTTTATATACTATTTGACATCGAAATAATATTTTATTTAACATAAAAATAAATCACTTGGTTACACTTGGTTGGCCAAAATTACTTTTTCAAATAGCATTATCCAAATTATTCGTATAAATTTAACTTTTATTTTCATATTATTAATATTATTAAAAGTTCAAAATTTAATACTTAATGTATAAAATATTTAAAAAAATAATAAATTTTATTGGTCATAATTTATTAGAATTAAAATTAGATGACTCTAACTTAACTTCAAAAGCTAACTCATGGATGAGGAAGTTTTAATATGGTATCAAAGTCTATCCAATCCAATAATGTTTAGACAATTTATCAATTCATATTCATACTCTTAAAAATATATAAGTGTGAGACATTTTTTATTTTATAAACTAATTTTAAATTAGAGCCAACTAATTTCAATTCTAATATAAGCCATGCTACTACATATTCGGCCAAGTTTATTAAAGAAATCAATTATGGTTTTCTTCACTTTTGTGATTTCCTTTTGTGTAAGCTTACTCTCAATGCATGTGAATATCTTGGATATATTCCCATCTATGTAAGTTATACCAATTTTTTATACCATAAATGAATCTGATGGCCTATATATTTTGATATTCGTCCTTGAACAGGAGCAATAATAAACAATGACAATAAATCTTACCATCCTTGATATATATGAACCCTCATCTCATTTCTATGAGTTACGTAAAAATACAAGATTACACGATCACATACATGTAATGATATTTTGACAAAGTTATGCACACATTAAATAGTTAATTAACTCAAAATCAGATTAATTAAATCTAATTACTGAACTCATATAAAAATCACATGCTGGGAAGTTTCGTGGTCAATGATATATTATTATTACGTTGCGTTGATTGGTACGATGAGTTTGAGACAACATATTACTTAATTAATTATTCGCTATAGTTGCACTACTATGATGAATGAAGGACATATACATTTTCGTTATAAAAAGACCTTGGTTATGCGAATTTCTTCCCCCGGCAATAATTTATTATATATACTAATTACTATATATAGATAATTAAACTCTTTATAGTAGACTTAACCAACCTTAACTTGTTCATTAGCATCGCCAAGTCAATATATTATTCGTTATTAGTATCTAATATCTTAATGATTAATTTGTCCAAAATTGTTAGCCCATTTCGGGTGCATGTATCGCCAATTATTTTATGTGCTTGATACGAGCAAACCATAAAGAACAAACAAAAATGTCAATTATTACTCAGGTTTCGTTGCATGTAACTATGTAATTAAGTTCGTTCATGTTAATTTTAATTTCTCTAGGCAGAAGATAACCATGCTAGCTGTCGCTTGCAATCAAGGATAATTATTTAGAAAGAAATTTAACTGATAGTCATTTTAATTTATATTAATTAACACTTCGGTCATCAACAATTTAATGCTATATCTTTATTCAATACTTTTAAATAGGGTGGTAGTACTAATAGAACATCGATTAACGATCGATCTATTAAAGAATTAAATAAAACAAACAAAAATCACGCAAAATTTGATCATTCGAAATAATAAAAGACTTAGTATTCGAAATGATAGAAAATAAATCATCTAAAATAGTATAAAACAAATCATCTGAAATAGTAATACTAACTTGACGTGACAATAAATAAGATGGTTGATTAATTATATTTATTAAAAAATTATCTAGTACTATCAATATTTTTATTTTAAATATTAATAATTATTAACCGCTGATGAAAAAAATAATAAATTTTGCTTAGTCTCCTTATGATATCATATCTTACATCTTAGATCTATATATAAAGAAACATATACTCACACAAACTAAACCCTATCACATACATACACATCTTCATTCATATCCAAGCCATGGAATCTTCTCATATTAGCTCTCTACGATTTTGGTATCTTCTCATTCCTCTACTCTTTGCCTTCATCACACAAATATTTCTCAAACTTCTCAAACAACAAATATCTTCAAAATCAAAACAAACCACATCACTACTACCTCCGGGACCAAAACCATGGCCTATAGTTGGTAACCTACCCGAAATGCTAGCAAACAAACCAACATCTCAATGGATACATAACATCATGAGTGACTTAAACACCGAAATCGCATGCATTCGTCTAGGTAACATTCATGTCATTCCGATAACTAGCCCTGAAATCGCTTGCGAATTATTGACAAAACAAGATTTGATATTCGCGTCGAGGCCTAGGAATTGGTCGAGCGAACATGTCTCCGGCGGGTTCTTGAGCAAACTACTAGTGCCCTATGGAGAACAATGGAAGAAAATGAAGAAAGTCATGACCAATGAGTTGTTATCCCCAAGAAGACTTCAATGGCTACAACACAAGAGGGTGGAGGAAGCCAACAACATTGTTCGTTATATTTACAATCAATGCAAAAATAATAATGGTGGTGGTCTTGTGGATGTGAGGTTAACTGCACGACATTATTCAGGGAACATCGTTAGAAGGTACTTGGACATCAATTGAACATTCTTTAAAGTTTAGACTATGCTCAATTAAAAAAAAAAATTCTTTGGATCAATTCTTTTTTTTTAAATAACTACAAAAAATTAAAAGTATATTTCTTTCAAACAAAGTTAGATGAATAACAAAGCTTTTAATTTTGATTTTATGATTTTATCATAGGTAATATTAAATAATCACGATGACATTAACAAATCTGCGTGTAAAATTATTTAAATAGAGAAGGGTTATTAGATGATTTACATTAATGTAAGTGTAGTTATTAAATAGTCTTTATATTATTTAATATCTAATGACGATTAATTGGTGTAACTGAAAAAATATTTATATCAGTGTAAGTTTAGCCATCCTCATATTTAATCAATATTACATTGATCATGAGTTTTTAAAAGTAAACATATATATTGCAAACTTTGCTATTTTTAACCTCATGTTATGTAAAAAATTCTGGAATAAAAAATTATGCCGACCTTTACAGGAGAAAAATAAATGAATTAACAAATATAATAAGTTTGTTTAAAAATTGCAGCAAGTGTAGAATAAAAAAATATTTAGTCTAAAATATCTAAAAAAATGATCAAATAATATAAGGTCTTCATATACTATTTTATCCAAGTTGTGGTTATTTCAAAATAGAGTAATAATAGTTGAGATTTTTTATAATATATTCCTAATACATACACATTTAATTTGTATTATTCCAACAGGTTGGTTTTCAATACAAGGTATTTTGGTGAAGTAAGAGAAGATGGAGGACCCGGTTTTGAGGAAGTGGAACATATAGATGCAATTTTCACTTGCTTGAGATACCTCTTTGCATTCTCTATCTCTGATTACGTTGCATGCTTGAGAGAGCTTGACTTGGATGGTCACAAGAAGAACTTGAAGAATGCCACTAAGTTGATATTGAAGTATCATGATCCCTTAATCCAAGATAGGGTTCATCAATGGAGGAATGGCAATAGGACACATGAAGAGGACTTGCTTGACGTTTTAATCTCACTCAAAGATTCAAATGATAATCCACTTTTGACGGTTAACGAAATCAAGTCTCAAATTATGGTAACAACGTTAAGTAAAATAATTCATTGAATTATAAAAATATTTATGGAGTTATATTTATATTTGACTTTTAGAAATTCTTGATTATGTGATATAGGACGTTATGTTTTTAACGTTTTGGATGTTCTTCTGATTTATTGGCTGATTTGTTGGTTAGAAAAATATTGATTACGTATAGTTTTTTAAAACTATATCATATCATCATGATAATCAAGTTTACTCAAAGAACTGGAAATTGATGTCTAGGATATGATGATTGCAACTGTGGACAATCCATCAAATGCATTTGAATGGGGACTTGCCGAGATGCTAAACCAACCGGAGACACTTCGAAAGGCAACGGAGGAATTAGATAGCGTGGTTGGCAAGGAAAGACAAGTGCAAGAATCAGACATTCCAAAACTCAATTACATTAAAGCATGTGCAAGAGAAGCATTTCGTCTTCACCCGGTTGATGACATCAACCCTGACCATGTTTCCATGGAGGATACATTTGTTGCCAACAAAACCTACTTCATTCCAAAGGGTAGTCGTGTCATTCTTAGGCGGCAAGGAATCGGACAGAATCCAAGAATATGGGAAGAACCGTTGAAGTTCAAACCCGAACGCCATTTGGAAATGGAAAACAATAAAGATGTTGGGTTTAAGAATTTGAGTTTGAATGAGCCGAGCTTGAAGTTGATTTCCTTTAGTACCGGAAGACGAGGGTGTCCCGGGATCATGCTTGGGTCTACCATGACGATTATGTTGTTTGCTAGGATGTTGCATGGCTTCAATTGGAGTGTGCCACCAAATGAGACAACCATTGAACTCTCCGAATTGGAAGGATATACCATGAAAGCAAAGCCACTCATGGCATATGCAACGCCTCGTTTACCAGCGGAGGTTTATCATATTGTTTGATTATATACATAGTTGATTGTTAATAATGAGAGGGTGAAATAATGTGTTTGTCAAAACGGTGATAAATTGATGTTTCTAATTTTACTTTCCAATGAAGAGATATACACATGTTTTTCATGTACAAGTAAATTCTTGGAATATTTTTCTTTTAGCACTTTAGTATTTAAGAGATTATACTTTAATCCAAAAAAAAAACTTTTTATATATTCTATTTCTTATAATGTGTATTGATTCACAATATATATAAACACAGTTTAATTCACAAAAGATTTTCATGTATTTGGACTTCAAGCTCATAATCCTTGGCAAGGTAATCACAAAAAGCAATCACTACCTCTGAATTACTGGTAATGGAGTAAATTTTTAAAAAAATGCCAACATGGGGAAGGATTTAGAGTCAAAGAGAAAATCTCTTCAAGTGTGACTTTACAAAAAGCAATGGTGATGATGAACATCCTTCTGTTTACTCATGACTGCAGGCAATCGCGGACAAGAAACAGGATTAACAAGTTCAATTCAGTTAAGCATGGAAAATTCAGAACAGGATCCTGATCTCCAATTAGAGTGGCAGTCAGATATACAATTTTAGAGAGAGAGAGAGAGAGAGAGAAGAGGAGGAGTCAAGCTCACAACTTTTCGTTTAGAACAACTAATGAGTGGCAGCCCCGCTTGGTATTTTGGACCAAGAATGTTCCCTATGATCAAATCTTTCAGCAGCGCTGCATTTGCATCAAGTGTCACTCCTGTTAGAACAGAAACAATTACTCCATCCGATTCACAATATTTGTTAGCTATATCAGAATCTTCCGAAATAGACTAGTGTGATGACTTAGAAGAACTGACATATATCAAAGTAGATTATGAATGTTTGCAGTTTGCCATTATCCAGAATATTGAATATTACTCATCTCATATTTATTTATAACATAAAAGAAACAAATTACATGTCGTTCAAACATTCAACAGAATATGCACAACATATCAAAGAAAATCACAATACAAATGTGTTGGAGGAATTATAAAACCAAAGTAAGTACTAAAAGAGTGTCATTCAGAATAAAACAACCACTTTATTCAAAAAGAAAAAAAAAAGGAAAGAAAAACAATACAATATAGACGATCACTGCATAACAATACAATGAGGGTGCATGAGCAAATGTAATGATGTATCTTGAAGTTGAGAGTTCTGCACAAATTGATTATAGAGACATACATCATACATGTTAGAATGATTCACCTTATTAGAAAAAACATAAAAAAAAAAGTTGCATGAAAATAAAGGTAATTAATTACATAGCATAAATCATATATATATACCCGATTGACATCCAATTCTTCAGAAAATCAATCATCATTGTCATATCATCCTCTTCTCCTCCTCGTCATACTTATCAACATGTTCCACAAAATGCAAGTTACTGCCCAAGAAAAGCATTTGTTCGGGAAGGTACTTGAACACCAAACCGGGGCACCAACGAAAGACTGCACGTCCAAGTTTAGGCATTGCACCATGTTCCAATATAACATGTTTAGCCTGCACCCGTATCAGGATAAACACTTGAAGCAGTGGAAAGCTCCCAGCACTACCACAATGAAGGACATTTTCGGTACATTTTACGTTATCTAATTTTAAAATTTTAAGGTTGGGAATTCGTCCCAAAGCCTTCATGTCGTTGCACTTCAAACCCCAAAACCTTTTCAAGGTAATCTTGGTAAGATTGGACGTAAATGCAATTTTAGCTAATGAAACCATTTTATAATCAAACTGGAGTTTCAGCTTACGTAGCTTGCTTAGTTGGTGCAGGCTCCTCAAGTTCTCTTCTATAAATTGAGCTTCATCTTCAGTTATCTCTAAACCGAGTGTTGACAAGTTGGCAAAGAAGCCATTGTCCAGTAAGAACCCCATTTTTGAATCCGCATACACATAAAGTAGAGTTTGCATATTCTGCATTTTATCTTTAACACCTTCTGCATCTTGTAAATAACTATTTCCAGAGTTACAACGAAGATGTCTCAGTTGCTCTAACCCTTCATCAATACTTGTTTTCTCTCGCTTCCAAGTGTATATTACGTTTAATTCTTCTGGAATCTGAGAAATAAGTGGCCAACCTCGGAAACCTGCAACACGCATTTTCAAGTACCTGTAGCTTTTCAACTTCTTTAACTCATCATTTTCGAGAGTTACATCCCCATGTAGATACGCTACGTCCAAATATAGCACGTTAACTTGGCAGTCCTTTGGAATAATAGAAGCAGACCACCTGTCGCCATCTCCATAAAAGAACAAGGAACAAGTACTTGATTGATTACATGTTACCAAACATGCATAGTAGTATCCCATTCCTACATCACTGGGAAAGGACAACCTACAACCATTATTACTCTCACTCACCAATATGCATAGTTCTCTGATGCTATCGTGGATCTTAACTGTTTTCAAGCCTTTCCCATCACTCCTCCTCTCCATTACTTGTACCAAGTTACGATCCACTAGCTCCTTCACGTATTGCTCCCCAATGTCTTCAGCTTCTATCGGCTGTGGTGGTGCTTCTATTTTTGATCTTCTCCCAGCTTGGATTTTTGGCTTCTTTATGAAATCTTCTGCAATCCACATACAGATTAAGTCTCTCACCAAAATCTCTTCATCTTCACGAAACACACCAAGATATAGGAAACATGGCTTCATTTGCTCAGACAGATCATCGTAGCTGAACTTCAATCTCTCCATCATCTTCTTACCATCCTTGTCCTCAACAATAGACCAATAAGGGAGCAGCTTCTTCATTTCTTCCCACGCCTCCTCTGATCTCTCCCTCTTCGCCACAACCCCAGCTGTAGTTTTGATAAGCAATGGTAAACCGTTACAACTTTTAGCAATTGATCTACCAATAGGTTCTAGTTCCGGAGGACACATTGTGCTGTAGAACACCTCATTGCGAAACAGCTCCCAACTTTCTTCTTCATTCATAAAGGAAACCGTGAGATGAGGTTTCTTTGACTCTAAAACATTGGCCACTCGATCATCACGGGTAGTTACTAGTATCATGCTGCCATTCTTGTTTCTTGGGAAACAATTCCTTAGAACACCCCACAAGTTATCAGTGTCCCAAACATCGTCAAGGACTACCAAGTACTTTTTCCCATTCAAACATTTTCTCACCATGTTCTTCAACTCTTCTTCACTTGAATTTTCATATATAGAATTGGATACCTTCAAACACTTGAGAAGGTTTCTAAAAACTTCGATCAATATAGGCCTTTGGGAAATGGTTGCCCATGCACGACAAGGAAATAACTCTCTGGCCTCATTGCTATTGTAGACCTTTTCAGCAAGGGTAGTCTTGCCCAACCCACCCATGCCTACAATAGAAACTGCATTCCCTGGAGAATTTTCTTCCTTGAGTTGATTAATTACCATATCAAAGTCTTTCTCCAATCCCACTACATTTTCTTCCTTCACAGTAGAACTGCTTCCTTCGGTGATGTAATATTTCTTAACCACAGCACCATTAGTTGACACATGATCATCTAACACATCTTTGTATCTTGTTGTTATAATGATCCTGCTACCCGAACCAAACTAATCAATTCCTCCTGCTAGTGAATTCAATTGTTGTATGCTATCAACATTGTCCAAAACCAGAAGAACCCTTTTGTGGCCTAGTCTTCGTTTTATTTCAGAGGACCCTTTGAATGTGCTTCCAATCTTTGCCTTTACCTCCTCTCCCATCTCAGAAAGAAGCCTTTCTTGTAGATCTTCTAGGCCACCACCACTTTCATTAGTTTTCTCACTGACATTAGAAAGAAAACTTGCAGCTTCAAAGTGAGGCCTAATTTTGTTATACAGCTCCGCAACAAATTTGCTTATTTCATCACCATCTCCATGAATTCCCAGCATGAAACAGGTAGCATGAGAATCGATCTCTAGAAGTGATTTCGCCTCTTCAAGCTCAGAATCAAGTCCAAGTGGACGGTCAATGTACAGAGGCAAGGGGGGAAGTCTTTTTGAGACCTCTTC
>JASCZI010030942.1:15835-27461 GCA_036250425.1 Stylosanthes scabra
CGGTCTGCAAAGAGCATACATATACTTGTCTTAAGCTTATATATCTAAGTAAACCTAGATAAACTCAGATCTAAGTAAACGTTTAAAATTTAGTTTAAACGAGTTTATTCGCTATGAACTCACATAAACTCGTGTTTAGACAAAATTTGGGCTCTCGATCATTATCAAAGTATGTAATTAGAAATCCTTTTAACATCTCCTTCTTACAACTTTTTTGTTTTTAATTTACAACTAATATATTATTTTTTGTATTTCATAAAATTAACAATAAGAAGTGATTGAAAATAGTTAAAAATCTTTGTCTACAGAGTTAAGAAACTAAGTACTCACGTATTCTTATCGCATCGTTGACCATAAATCTTGCCTACTTCAGACAAAGCTGACTTCCATGCTTCCAACTTGTCATTGTATCTGCCTTTCTCTTCATGAGCAGCCATGGCTGTTGCATACGTATTTCTCAGAAACTGCACATCTGATTTTGCCACAAGGAAATAGATCGGTAGCACCGGCCGCTTTCTTCCGTTGTCAGAACACTCCATGATCTTGACAAGTTCATCAAGGCACCAGTGAGAAGTTGGATACCCATCACAGAGAATAAGAATTGACATCCTTGATCTTTCAATGGCTTCAAGAAGAGAACCTTCCAGCTCTTCCCCTATTCTCAGCTCCTCGCTATCTCTGAAGGTGTCAATTCTCGCTTTGATCAAAGCATGATAGAGAGTGTCTGTGAATCCGAACCTCGTGTAACCTCTAAAGCTGAGAAAAACATCATATTTGAAATATGACAATGGTGTTGCATCATGATCTGATGATGAACCTGACATGGTAACAGTCTTTGCAAGCTTCTAGTTGCAATAATCAAGAGCACTCAACGAAAGAAAGATATAAGAGTGATATAAATAGAATACAAACAAACGCGGAGCCAAAATTTATTTTTTAACTACTGTGTCTAGAATCTAAATAGTAAATATTTTAATTACAAGTTGCACTTACATTATCATATATGTATATTTTTAAAACATGAAAATGATCTTATAGAACTTTATATATTTTGAGATGCGTTATTTTGAATTGTGCCACTAATTTTAACTACTATCTGTGCCTACCCTCCATCCAACGAATAAAATACAGTAACTATATGTCTATACTTGCTATAGTATTGATACGTACTGACTAACTAGGCTAGCTGTAGAGAAAGTTAACTTTTCCTGGGAAAAAGTTTTGGATATCCCGATGTACCGATATACCAATAATATGTATTCGTTGATTTTGATTAAAAAAATATAAATATATATAAAAATTAAAATCAGCTGCTACATATTGTCGGTACACCCGTACTTTTCCAATAGTTTTTAACTTAATATGAATAACCAGTCACATGGTAAGCACTAAGCACATGCTCACAGTCAGATACAAAACTATTTCATGCAAAGGACCAGAGACTACTGATATTTTAATCTTTCTATCAAGACGCTTCCCAATTCAAAAAATATATTGAATTGGGAAATTGAAAAACAACTTTTTCACATTGTAAATTGATTAAGAATGACAAAGTGGTGAGTTGTAAAATTAACCAAGCAATTCAACTTATACATACGTTTAAGTGTAGAATGAAAAAATTTATGCACACACAAACTCAGCCACTAGCACTTTACAAAAAACAATCACTAGCTCTGTGAATTATTGGCATTGAAGTAAATCAAAAAACCAATGCCAGCATGAGGAAGGATTTAAGAGTCAGAAAAGAAAATCTCTTCAACTGTGACTTTACAAAAAGCAATGGTGATGACGATCATGCTTCTGTTTACTCATGACTGCAGGCAATAGCGGACAAGAAACACCTTTTGGCAACCGAGGTTCTGCAGGTTTCTTGCCATCCTTGACCTTCCTTATAACTCTCAACCTGTAATGTGCATTCATTTAGTAAGAGGATATATAAGCGTTAACATTGTCATACGTATCAGCAAAATGCGAAATTACCGTATCTACAATGTTGTCACCGAATCTAACTCCCCCAATCACAAAAATGGATTCATCGACGACTGCTGCAGCAAAATAACCCCTAGGGTGATTCATTGGCTCTCCCATCATCCATGTGTTGAGACGAGGATCAAACACTTCAATGCTTGGAACCATTGCACTTCCATCAAAGCCACCTAGAATGTACCTGTGTAGTGGATTAAGAAGTTCAATTCGATTCAGCCAAGCATGGAAAATTCAGAACAGGATCCTGATCTCCAATTAGAATGGAAGAGAAAGAGAGTGAGAGAAGAGTCAAGCTCACAATTTTTCGTTTAGAACAACTAATGAGTGGCACCCCCGCCTGGTATTCATGCTTGGGATTTTGGACCAAGAATGTTCCCTGGGATCAAATCTTTCAGCAGAGCTGCATTTGCATCAAGTTTCACTCATGTTAGAAAAGATACAGATCACTCCATCCCATTCACAATATTTAATCTGAACTTTGAGTTCCTTAATTACCATGCAAACAAGTAAAGCGATAAATATTGTGAACCAGAGGGAGTATATAGTATCAAATATATATCAAAATCTTACTTCAAATAATCGTTTCCGTCAAATCCACCAGTAGCATAAAGCACACCGTTGAGTTCAGCAGCAGCAAGAGCAAATCTCTGGAATATAGAAATGCATTCAAACAATAAGTTCAATATTTTCATAGGCATTTCAAAGCACTACAAATGGATCTCTCTCTTAATTGTTTGATGTCTGTGATGTATGGAGAAGAGAGTCAAGTGAGGCAGAAATTTGATCACATTACAGAGGCAACTAATACAGAAGTATTAAAAGTTTAAGTAGATAACACTAGTTATTACTGGACCCAGAATATGAACTATATCATTCAATAACCTTCAACTCCTGTTGTTTTACATTTATCTATAATTGTACCTCTTAAATCTCAATCAAAACTTGAAATAGTTACCTAAACACTTTACCTTTTCTAGCATTGATTGTGTGGTGATCCACCGTCCAATGTCGAAATCTAGCATCTCAACATCTGAAAAGCACTCAACTCCATTGCCGCCACCAACAGCAAATATCTTCTTGTCCAAAACAGCTCCAGATAAGCTTCCTTTGTTCTTGTTCAATGAAGGACACGGTGTCCAGTTATCACAAATCGGATTGTATGATTCAACTACATATACAGAAGATAATAATGTTTCTCGGAACTTTATCTTGGTTAAAATAAACAAATAAAAGATAAAACCACAGCAAGATCTCATACCAGTATCATACCAAGCATGACCATTTCCACCCCCCAATACATAAATATCACCATTTAACTGGACGACCGAAGCATATGATCGAACTGAGCTCATAGGCTTGAGAGACTTGATCACATTTCGGGAAGTAGAATACATGTCCATAGTTGGCAACCACGATGCTCCATCAAAGCCCCCTATTAGAAACAATGAATCTTTGCGGTCTAGATGGAGCTCTGGAGATGACTCGGTTAATGTCTTCTCATCATGTGTCACAGGAACATTAGATGCAGATTCCAATAACGTACAACGATCTCTTAGATGCTGAATTTCTGACAAAGCCTCCTCCTAAATGGCAGATAGAAATAGATCAATAAATATGGAAAAACATGCTATGTCTCATATGATACAATGATTTATCTTAATTCAATATCACTCAGAAATGCAGTCCAAATACATTACACTATATGGGGTTTCACCTAACTTCTTGAATATTGATGAGAGCTTCTTAGACATTTACCCTACATGGGGTTCAGATCCAGTTTTCCTTCTCTCAATGTAATTAAACTTATTATCTCATTTCCCAACTTGATCAATACAATCACTGCAGCAGAATCAAATCACTTCAAGCAGTAACAAAGGTTTAAATTTTAGTATGGAGATAAGTACATAACAAGAATCTATAAAAAAAAAAGTTGATTGAGAAGTTCCACATACTAATAATGCATGCCAACAAAGCAATAACACATTTTAACATGTTAGCAACGGAGAAGCGATTGAGAAAAATAATTACAAATAGCATCAACAACATATCAAAGAGTCCCTACCAGTTTCTGCTCCAGGTAACTATTCCTTTCGGTCTGCATTTTCTTGAAAGCTGTCAGTTCTTTGACCTCTTGCACCAACTATTAAAAAAGCAGAAAAATAAATAAACTATCAAGTTGGTTGCTTACAAACAAAATTTATCATATTTATAACATTTTCCTCAAATATCCTCAACAACCTGGGTTATGTCACATTGATAATCCAGTGAAGGACTAGGATTCTCTTCCTTCTTCTCTAAACTGGCTGGTGCCTCAGAATTACCCTTTTCGACGGAAGACATATTATTTGCAGCAGCAGTATCATTGGCATGATCTGGCGAAGAGAGATTTTGTCCTTTACCGTTAAGAGACAACTGCTTTAGTTTGAGAAATATGAGGTTCTTCTCATCCCGTTTTCCTTCCTTCATGTCTGAATGAGTATACAATGGCTGGATGTCTCCGTCTAAAGTAGAATCATTTTCAGCGGATTCTGATATCACACTGGTACGAGTATATTGCTCCACAGCAGATTCAAGCATTGTGAAAGGTTCACATTCCCTCAAAGTTTCATCTGATTGAGGAGGCCGAGATACATTTCCCAAATTTAGCATGTTATGAGGGACAGAGCTACTAGGCGCAATTGCTGTTGGTATAAACAAAGAAATCAGCTTGCTAGTCTGTGCATGATCCAGCTCAAACCAGAAATGATTTTTACTGTAGTAGTTATCTGCAATTGCATGTCTAAATTTATCCTCAGACAGTGGCTGGCACCGAAGCCGAACACAAATTTGCACCTTAATAGCAGAGAAGTATGAACATGGAGGCTTGTTTAGGAATCATGACCACAATTGTCTTGAACAGAACAACATTACTCTAAGCATGTAAATAGCAATCGATACCTGTGCAGGATATTGTGTTCTCTCCGAACCATTAGCAGTCCATCCGTAAGGGTCTATAGACATCTTTCCATTGCTAGCCGCCTTGAAAATTCCGTGAAGCTTCCTGTCGCTATAATTGAACAGAAACAGCGGCAACCCAGGTTCAATATTCTTCACATAAGAGAAATGCAGAGCTGGTAAGCCTGTTTAAACAGATAAAGTTTCCATCAGTTGAATCCAACAACTGCCACCTTGAATTCAAAATATGTGAAAATTACCATAAACCATGAAAAGTGACAACTTCTTTTACGGTGGTGATAATATAAGTTCCAATATTAACATCATGTCAAATATATCAGTGATCATGCCATGTAAAGTGGAGAATTCGGTGAGTACACCGTAGCTTCAATTTTAAAATGTCAAATATCATCATCACATGTCACCTATTTGTTTCTAGATTCACACTACTAATATCCTATTCCTATAGGAAATGCTATTAACAAAAGACAATCAAATGAATAATAAGACTGACCAAAGAGTTGTTTGGATAGACATTCTTTAATTGTAGTATTCTTGCACCCAAATACAACACCTCCAAGTTGATTCTTCCTCAAATTTCTGCCAAATACAGAAGTAGCCTCTGAATTCGAAAGCGAAGTAGGCCTCCAACCGAATTGAGAATTTTGAGTCTTCTTCCCTGCTCCCATCCTAGCATAATAGGATTAAGATCATTTCATAGGCAATACGCAGAAGAACTGTAAGCTTGTAGCAATTAAGTTACAAATATTGCACATAATGCATCCACAAGGACCAAAATAATAAGAATAACGCTATCCATACACCCTTTTAGTAGACGCCAGCTTTACACCCCTATAGAAATACAGTTATTATAGGGACCACAAAAAATGGAAGGTAGTTAACACATCATTCGGGTGTCAATTTGGTTTACAAGAAGGGTGTGTGAATAGCGGAACCGAAATAATAATTATATATATAAAAAAAAAAAAACTTTGAAATAGTAACATAGAATCTCTGAATCATGTATAAATACAATTCAAAGTTCAAACAAATGTCAATGTATTGAATTCAAATTCCACCTTTTTTCAACAAAGGGAAGCTTTTGACCTAGTAATCCTGCTTTCTAAGCTACATTCCCATTCAGAAGAACCATAAAAATAATCAACACTAAAAAACAGAAGCACAAAAACTCAATGTAGCTTTAACATCACTATTGCCATCAATTACATCTAAGTTGAATACTATCACTGCTTCGTACAAACAAGAAAACAATTATAAAGCTCCAATTTTTGTTCTCCCAATTTAACAGCACATTATGCAAAACATCATATAAGAAGTGGGGTTTAACGAACAGAAACAGAAACCGTAAAGCGACATGGGAAAATGCAGAAGTGCAGAAGCAAAGGTTAGGATCAAGAAAAATAACATGAAAAGGAAATAGAAATAGAAACACATTTTGAGTTCATACATACATTTTTCATGAAAGGAATGATGAAGAGAGAGAAAGGGGGTGACTTTGCGGAGACTGAAGAGGAAGCGCCAAAGGCAAAAGGAAAGAGCAGTTTTTCAGAGAAGAGAAGAATGATGAATGCCAAATGCTGACTCAGCAAATGGGTGATCAGCGTGATATCACGGATAGATTCTTAATTGTTTTTTAGGGTTAAGAAAAGAGTTTAATTTTGATGCATTGATGGTGTAAAGAGTTTTATACAGTTATTCAATCGGATTCATGCATTTATTTGACTTTAGAAGTAGTGGGCTTGAATATTAATGTCTTTTAATGATGTGATAACATCTGATTGGATGTATGTCTAAAAGTCTTTTATACTGACGGTGTATTGAAATTAAATTCTTAAGAAAATGATACTAAAATCTGTCGCTAAATAAAGTTATTAAAATATTAAATATGTATTAAAAATAAATTAAATTATATATTTTTTATATTTTAATACGTATTATATATTGGTGAATAATTATTTTTTATTTTTTTTATGGAAGAAAATAATTTTTATTTATTAAAGGCCAAACGGCACTTACAGATAGCATAAAACATACGAGATTTATATCAAAAAAAAGAAGATATATATCTTATATGCTGAACTAGAATCTAATAGGAGGTACAAGATTCGATTACTAAGAATCTTAATAATAGAAACCGAACAGCTTTGAGTCATCATTGTTTCTGAATTTACATAGAAGTATTGCAACAATGTAGGATCTTTCTTCTTCTTCACCACATAAATCTAAACATTTTTAAAATCTGAAGCTTTCTCAATAAATAAAAACCATTCCCTATGGTGTTTTCGTCCTCGATCTAAACATATCTACACCCAAATAGTAACAGCAGCCATAAAAGAAAAAAACAAGATACATCACAAAAAAGGACAAAAGTACCATAAAAGGATTATTCTAGATCTGGATCTGAGATTTAAATCTAAAACAGTAACCATAAACATTGAAAGAAAAGAAATACAGCAATTATAAGCATTGAAAGAAAAGAGGGGAAACTGAAAACGAGAGAGAAGTGAGAAGAAAAGAGAAGAAGAAAAGGAAAGGAAAGGGAGAGCCATCGCCTTGGTAGTTGGACGGTGGCGGCGGCAGCCCTCTGCTCACGGTAGAGGAGACTGCAAGACATGAGAGACTTAACACCAAGAATGAGAAAACAAAACTTTATTTTATGCAAACATAATTATTTTTTTTTATATTTCCTATTATATGCCAAATTACAAATTATTTTTGAATCATACCAAAGAGTAAATCGTAAAACATATAATGTTAGATAATAAATAAAAATTTAGTCAATCATTTAAATTAAATATTCTATTTTTTTAGGTTTTAGATTTTTACTTTTTTTTAGTTTCGGATGTTCTGTTTCTATTATTGATTAATTTAGGTTTCAAATTGTCTATTTCTAAAAGAATTGTAAATGTTTAACAAACTTTTATCATAAATATTTTATAAATAGTAATTATATATGAATATTTTATTTTTATTAGTTGATTTATTAATTAAAAAATAATAATTATTTATATTTTTTCTATATTTGTTGAGTGAGTCTCCAAGGAGATACTTCTTACAACATTAGAGAAGTAATGCGATATGACCTATTTGGATGTAAAATATAGCAATATAACATCAATTCAAAAATTGAAAAATAACTTTGAGTTTGAGGACAATATCATTCATAAAAGTATACAACAACAAAAATTCATTTGCTATATATAACTAAATAAAACTTAATTAGAGGACTATTCTAAATAAAGTATGACATTAAAAATATCTGGAACTTATCAAATTACTGGCGAAACAAACGAAAAAAAAAGTATTTTCTAAATTTGTAAAAAAATATTTTAAAACAGAAAAAACTCAACTATTAAACAATATATATTCTCAAAAAGATATTTTCGAAATTAGATTTTAATATAAATTTAAAAGAAAATAAAAAATGAGATAGGCTTACTTCTAAAATTTGTTAATTCTACTATAAGTGAACCTTTTTTTATACTTTTTGTCAATGGCAAAATATTTTACAAAATGAATGAGAAGAATTTAAAGAGCAAAGTTTTATCCGTATTTTTCATATATTTAAATTTGCACAAAATTCTCGGATTAAATGTGTACTTTCTTTTGCAACGAAGATGTTGTGTATGATTCTAGCAAGAACAGAGCTGGATTCATTTGAAGCAATTGAGAGAACAATTAATTAGTAGAAATTGAGAGATGTATTACTCGAAAATACTTGTCTTTCTCACAAACTAAAGATTACAAACATAATATGTAACACAATAAAAATATATATTATATATTTAATACTCGAAACTCATACCTAAGTTAACTTCATGTAAAGTTTACTGACGATCAGCATTCTTTTCGACGTTCATTCTTTATTTCACAAAGTACACACTAGTAAGTAATAACTTCAATCTCATCATATTTATTATACAGAAAGATTTTTCGGTATATCTCAAAAAGTAAAATATACCGTATTCTATCGCTTTTTAATTGTTGATCCTCATCGTATATTGATTTTATAATATATCGAAAAACTTTTCATATATATATATGATATATGTTATGATGAGCTTTAATTTCTGCTTTTAGTTTAGTTAGTCTTATTAGTTTGTGGCTTCTCCCAAATTTTGACATGAACTCCATCACGAAATCCTAACAAGGGATTCCGAACAAGTGTCCCTCCCTTGACTTTTGTCCACCTAATTACAATAATATATAAACACAATTTAATTAACAAATTATGAATTAATTCATGAAGATAATAACAAGTTTTGGGTACCTTAATTACCTAAATTTTGTGACCAAAACATGAATGAAAACGGCCAAGAAAGCTCTACTTATATCAGCCCCGGGGCATTGTCTCGCTCCTCCACCAAAAGGCTTGAAATATTTTGACACAGTGAGGGCATCAAGCTCCTTCAATTATATATATATATATATATATATATATATATATATGAAATTTATGTCAAATAATCATACAAGATTTGTGCTAAAATAATAATTAATATAAAATAATATTAAATAATCAATAAAATTTCAGCTATCATCAATCAATAATTTAAATCGAATGTTCTGTTTCTCTAAAAATACAAAATTAACTACTTTTGATTTCAGATATTTTATTTTTTATTGACTGATTTATTTATTATAAAATTATTAATTATATATATTTTTCCATTAACATATTATTAATAATTTATTAATTACTAATAGAAGACAATAATTATAGTGTATATACTTTCCAACGCCATGGATTGAAGGTAAATGGATCCTTATAAATTTCTGGATTCATATGAAGTACGGGAGTCACAATCAGCATGCAGCAACCAGCAGGAATAGTATATCCTGTAATTAATTAAATTCATAAACATCACTGATATCACCACTTAAAATTTCCTCAAGTATTTAGACCGAATAATAATAATAATAATATACCGTTTACGGGGATATCGCTCAAAGCCTTTCTTAATAATCCAGGGAATAAAGCTGAGAATCTTAGAGCCTCGTTGATTACCTATACATCACATGGTAATTAAGGTTCCACGCATTAATCATGTAGTTAAGGAAGAATTATAAATGAGATTTATAAATCTTATATATTATTATTATTATTACATAATTGGTAAGTTTCATGGAGGATCTGTATTCATCCCATGTTAAATTAGAGCCTGATCCATCTCTGCTCTTAAGAATATCCTCGTGTTCCACCTAATATATAGAAACCAAAAGCAATTAATTTATTTTTTTTAAACTTATAATAATTAATTAATTAAAAGTTAGAGTAAACCTTTTTTTCGGTTCCTAATTTTTTTTATTTTAGATTTGGCACCTCTAATGATATTAAAATCTCGTAGCAGTCCCTGAACAATTAAAAATTAGATACATCGACTTATGTAACCAACTGAAATAGATTACTGATGTGATATATGAGGTTAAAGTTGACGTGTCATAGACACTTGTCACATGTATATATATGGTTGATGCGTTAACTTTAACCTATTCTAAGCAAATTGTAAGGATTAATATATTTAATTTTTTTAATGAGAAAGTCTTGGAAGCAAACGTTAGGGAGTCTATAGAGAGCTAATATCAATTTTTCTTATTTTCTCTTTCCTCTTTTACCATTCATTATTTTCCAAATCACACTCATAAGTTCTATATGGACTCTCTAATATTGGCTCTCTAGCATTACTCTTTTTTAATTACTCAAAGACCGCTCTAAAATTTAGCATCATTACGAGTTGTCATGTACAAAATGAAAAAATCAAGAGTCGAAAAATATGTTTATTGTAAAAGTTATATATGATGAGTTTAAGGGTTCATACCCTTAGTTCTTCAAGGACAGAAGGATGATCCGACAAGAATTTGAAGATTAATGACAAGATAATTGAGTTGGTGACAAAAGTAGCCACCCAGACTCCAGCGGTAAAGTAAATAACTTGATCTTCAGTCAAATAAAGAGGCTCAACTCCCATATCTTTGATTACCTGCTCCATAAAATCTCCCTTTTTTACTGGTGATTTGCGCCTCTCCTCCATAACTTTCCTCATAAGTTTGAATGCTTTCTTTATGTCCTGAATAAATAATCAATTTGGCAAAGAAATTATCAACGTATAAGATTTTTTTTTTTGGTTGTTAAGGTTTCAGATCTTATTTGAGCATATTAAGACTTGATTTGGTAATGCTGTGGCTCTTAAAAAGCAGACGAGCTCTTTGTGCTATTAAAAAGCAGCTGATAGAAAGTCACATGATGACCGTTTGATAAAATAACTCAAAATAGCTCTCAATAAGCAGAAACCACACATATGGCGTTTGGTAAATCTATTTGATAGTTGCTTTTAAGATAATAAATTACTACAACAACCTTTTTGTTAGTATATGATGCATTAATATAAAATTAAATATAATTAATGAAGCAAAATTGGTTTTCTTTATTAAAATATAAGGTTAATTCGTCATTTTGCTTTTTGAGGAGTCAGAACCAGTTTTAAAAAGCTACTCTTGAGCAGTGGCGGAACCAAAAATTTTACATGAGGGGGGCAAAAAAAATATAATCTATTATATAATTATTTAATTAAATTTTTTTCTTATATAAAAGTTAAGATTAAAAAATATATCATAAAGATTTAGTTCAATATTTCATATACAAAAATAAAACATCAATAATGGATACTAAAATTAATTTTCAAAA
>JASCZI010030943.1:535-25495 GCA_036250425.1 Stylosanthes scabra
CTAGTTTGGATAGAGTGACATATAATCTGATTTAGGATCACTTTTGAGACTCATAAGGGTTAGAATCTGATTTAGGGCTTCATCTAATTATTTGATTAATTGACTAAGAGATTAGCTTTTGATTAGGTAATTGGAAACTGAATTACTAAGAGATTAGGATTTAGTTACTATAGATTCGTTGTGCTTGATTTCTGAGAACCTTAGAATTGTGATTGAATGTATATATTGGCCCTCAAGGGAAAAACATCTCCAAAGCTCTTAACATTCCATTCCATTGATTAATTCTCAAGTAAACTTTCTGTTCTCTGTTCTTAATTGTTCCTTAGTTTTCGAATTCATCATCACTCTTCTCCAAAGTTTTATTTTGATCTGCTTAGATTGATTAACAGATAGTATTGCTTGGTCCCTTATTCCTCGTGAGAACGATACCCACTTCACCGTGGTATTACTTGAACGATTCGGTATACTTGCCGAGTATCAGTGACCTAGTTTTCCAACATGAATAATTCTATTTGCACATTGTGTATAATATGCATTAAAATATGTTTAACTCATTTTTAACACATTGGGTGGTTGATTTTAGTATACACCTAACATAATTCTTATGTCACTAGTGCAAACATTTCTTTTGCCAATTTCCCCAACATGCATAAAGCAATTTCAGGGTTCTATCGATTTATATGGAATCTGTTCTATGCTGAGTATGCCATATTTCCTTTCATCTAGCAAATGCCACGCTTCAGTTTTCAATGAAGAGATGCACACGTTGAGAGTGAGGAGACCTTCTTGGCCAAACCAAATCAACTGTTCATTTTTGTAATAATTAGTATTGTTGTATATGAACTATAACAGCGATTTTTTTTTGTAACAGATACGATCCTCATTAAATTTGTTAAAAAAATATATATTAGAAGTGATCATTATATTATGTTTGTAAGTTTATATAGAAGATTAAAAGATTAGCATAAACACTAATATTGCCTTTGAAGTTTTAAAAAACTAACAAAATTAACTTTTAATAGGAGTAAATACCCGTTCCGGCCTCTGACAAATTTCTAGACGGATAACGAGGCTTCTGACAAAAAAAAATCTCAATCCAGCCCCTGATATTTATCATCGTAGACAAATTCATCCTTCTATCTATGTCCTCTATCTAGAGTTAATAGAACTGAATATGTAGCACGTTAAGTGGTGATTTAGTCGTTAAACATCAGCTTGCACGGATACACTATGTTACGAACCAACCTAGTCCCATCAGTTTTTGTAAAACTCAATCTTAACTTGCTCAATCTCAAGACAATAAACCCTATTTTATAGGACCCATTTCTTTTGCAGAGAATTTTCTTCAATTCTTCAACTATTACCTACCACCATGAGCTATGAATGTTATTTAATGAACAAATCATCACTTTAACTTGCCACGTAGACATATTCAGAAAAAATAATTGTAGGAGGGGCTAATGTTTCTAACAACGATAATTATCAAGGGCCGCGTTGTACCTTTTTTTTTATCAGGGGCCTCGTTGTCTTTTAACGTAATTGTCAAGGGACTATTTGAGATTTTACTCTTTTATTAACGATAAACATGTCTGATCTCCCAATTATTTAAATGATTTAGATAATATGATAAGTTTATTATTAATAAAATGTTTCAAATGTTTACATTTAATAAATACAAAATAAATAACCAACTTAGATTGATCTAGTGGTTAGCTAATTAGTCCGCTTGTGCGAATGTCGAGTAGTGTTCGAAATCTGCACAAGCAAGAAGCAAACCCTTAGATCCGCAAAAATACAAAATAAGGCAGCGGATAATAAAAGTAATTATAATTTGGCCTCACCTTTTTAAACTTTATAATTAAAAATTTGTCTCTTTGTTTTTGCTTTTTACACATTTTCCCTCTTCTGTTTCACTCATTATTTCGAAGAGAAGACAGAGAGTTAGGGTTCCTCCCGCCAAAGTACTACTAAGGTCTAAACTCTAACCCCATTTATCTAACAAGTACCAAAATCAATTAAATCGAATTGGGTTACATGGATTACAACTAGTGTGTTCATGGCCCAACCGGCCCAAGTCTCGGCCTGGGCCTAATAAAATTTGGGTCATTTTTTACTCGGTTTTAATGCGGCCCGAGTTTAAGCCGAAACCAATAAAATCAACTCGTTAAAAATATGAAATCGGGGCTGGGTTTAGACTTAGGTCACCCGGTCCTAACCCGATGGTATATATATAATTAAATATTTTAAATAATATAATAGTGTGTGTATGAAATAATTAATGAATAATGAAATATAATTAGTGATTATATAACTTTTATTTATTTGAACTATTTTTTGTTCAAGACTTACTCAACTCATTTTCCAAGCTCATTTGGCCCAATTATATTATCTAAAAATTATATTTATTTAAAAATTTGGACAACAATTGAGAATTAAAATTATGTTTTAATATTGTGTTTTATTATGTAAAGGCTATATTATGTTTTATTTATATAAAACTAAAACATTTATGCTATTATCATGTGATTAATTATTAAATTTTTATTTTTGAAATTTAATTGGAGAAGATCCGGTTTTCACCCGGCCCAAAATTAAAGAGATTTCATCAAGTTTAAAACTGAATTAGGGTCTTAAAAATAGACCCAAAGTATATTTTGGACCGTAGGAGAAACCCGACTCCACCCGATTTCATGAACACCCTAATTACAACTAAATTTTTGGGTGACATACTGACATTGGTGTGGTGAGTGTTGATGGTTCTTTGTTTTCCACTTACACTCACCTCACTTTGACTGTCAAATACTCAAATTTGACTCATCTCAATCTCTAAAAATTTAAACACCGTGGTGTGACTCACTGACTCTGTTTTCCACTTCCACTCTCAACTTCTTTTTTTCTCTTCACATTCTCGTTTCATTTCACCTCCCTTTTCTCTCTCTGTCTCTCTCTAACGCATTCTCTCTATGCATGCATATGCATTTTTAAGCTTCATGAAAACCAGATAACTTAGCCAAAACCTACTTTGCCTTTTTTTTTTTTAATCTCATGAACTCGCAACCTAAAACCGAACCTGCTTCACCTCCGATCCCTATTTCTTCTTCCAGCCATGGAAGCTTGAACGGCATGAGTTTTTCGGAGCTCGTATCCGATTTCCGCGCCAGCTATGATAAATTTGAAGAGGTTTTGGTGGCCAAACACAAAGCGGAGATTGATTCGCTCGCTGTCAAGTATGAATTGGAGAGGCTTCAGAGGCTTCACACCGAACATCAACTCAAAAAGAAAGAACAACAATTGTTGGATGAAAGGAATGCCATTGCTGCACTTAGGTTAAGATGCAGTGAATTGGAGGATGAAAATAAGACGAATTTGGAGACAATTCAGAAACTGAAGGATGGGAAAAGCAGATTGAAAAACGAGAAATGCAATGCAGATGCAGCTGCAAAGGTTTTGAAAAAAATGCCTTGTGAATCATCAGGTATAGAAACTCTATGCATGGTTCTCTTATAATATAATTATGAATCACTTGATTTGAAATAGATAGAAATGTTTGGATTTGTGGACTTTGGTTAGATTCGTAGATAGTTGGAACCTTGAGATTTTGACTGATATGACTAATAGTATAAAACACACATTGTTTCTTGAAAAATAATGGAATACTAACCTCAGTATTCATATGAAAAGAAATTATGATAAAGGCATTGTTCATGCGATTTTGAAGCATATTTAGGTGTGTGAAGCCAATGGAAATGGAAAATTAAGGAAAATTGAGGGGAATAACTAGAAGATAACTCTTTGGAGATAGTTTTCATGGTTTGATTATATATGCTTGTATTGTTTGTTGTTAATAATGGCTCTAATTAAGGAGTTCATATTTGTGTTACTGATATTCTTGTACTATTCTTTAATCTGTGTTTTGTTTTGGTTCTTTTGAGATTAAGAAAAAGGAGAGGGGGTGGGGTGTGTGATTTGATCCTATAATTTTAAATGGTTAAAGGAGATAGTACTAATACTAATAATAATAACATGACCCTTCAGCTTGCCAACTCTTCTTTTTCTTCTTCTTTGTTGATTTTGCTTCCTTTTTCTTTTCTATAATGGAAATATATATTCTGGATTATCATTATAATATTTATAATATGATATGATATGATTATTATGATATAGTAGTTGTAGAGTGACCTAGGAGTAGTAGTATTCATCAATTAATTGGAGTATGATGAGAGTAGAGGGGTGACGAAAACAGAGAATAGATAGGGAAGTGGTGGTGATAGAACCTTTATTCTGTGGAAGGTGAGAAAAGGCTCATTTAGAGAAGAGACAAAGGAAGAGCTGGGAATAAAATGAGTAACTGTGGAAGGTGCTTGGTGAATAATCTGAATTTTTAAAGCAAAGGAAATCGGTTATAGTGAATTATATAACATAGGGGGTGCATTAACAGCAGAAGTGTATTTTCTGTTAGTAGCTAGAAAAACAGGATGCATTTGGAATTCTTCTTATATATCCTTGTTTTGTTCAATTTCTCTGCCTTTGTTTTTTGCATTTTATTTCCTCTGATGATTTTGTGTTACTAAGAAATTTATCTATTACATGGGAATGAATGTTGTCTTGGTCTAACTAAATTATCTTAAGCACTAGTTTTTTTTTCAAAAAAAATATAAAAAAGCATTCCAGCTGAAATGTTACTTGTGCCTATAATTTATCAAATTAGGCAAGAAAGTTCCCACATGTTTTCAAGAATTTGCGGGTTAAAAGTGTTGGGAATTCATCCCTACCAATAAGTGTGCAATCAGCCAATCACTGACACAAGTATAGAGTAATGAATTTGATTAACCAACACATGTAAGAGAATGAAAAGATAGAACATGAACTTAAGTAAAAGAAATGGTTGTTCTATTTCAACAACTATATGAATTTGTTTATAATTGACAACTATGATCTACAAATACAAAAGAATAAATCATAAAAGTATTTTAAATGCAACAATGGAAAATGTTTTATTTTTGGCTTTTTTTGGACTTTCATTGAGTTTTCTCTAAGATGTTATGGCATGCTCTTCAGATGTTAATAGATTGAACGAGAAAATGCACATTGCGGGAGCTCTTGATTTTGAGGTTAGTTTATATTTTACCTTTGTTTCTTTTTACAATTAAAATGTGAATTACTTTGTAGTTATGGTTATGTTTAGTAAAGAATTATGGTTAAGGTTAATTAGGAATATTTTTGTGCACTGGATTCAATAGATTTTATTCTATTGACTTGTTAGATGTATTGTATACTACTGATACTAGCAGTTAGCCCCAACAATGCATGTGGAGAAACAGTCTAACTCGTGTTTTAATTTATTATTGAAAAAAATTTAGCAAATTATATTTGTAACAAATTCAATGAAAATTCACCTAAATTATATCTAGTATTGTTTTTCCCATAATGTTGCCCATAATAACACAATTAAAAAGGATCATATAAAACGAAATAAACAGAAGAATGATTTTTGAATAATTTGAATAATCGTTATATTATTTTTAGATTATCAAGAAACTTCTATTTCAGATTATCTGTATACTTCTATTTCGGATGATCAGTAAATTATCATTTTTCTGTGTTGATATTTATATTTTTGTGTTATAAATAAGATGTATGGAGGTGTACAATGGTACACATATATTAATTCATTTGCATTTACCTAGTATTTAGGGTGATCTATTATCTACTAGCTAATTTTTTTTAAATAAATAAAAAAAGTGAAATTTACCAAATTACACTGTGTTAAAAATATTTGCCAATATCTATTGCATTAGCAGTATCGATCAGACAAAACCAATACTGGTCCCAACTGGTACTAGGCCAAATTGAGCCCAAATATTGAACCAATACCGGTCTCTATACCAGTCTCTACTGGTACTGGGTTTAGAAAAATATGACCCCACAGGGATTGGTAAATGGGTTGATTCGAGTACGACCTTCATTGGAACCGGTACTGCATTTATTCCAGTACGACTCCCATTGGGATTGGTACTAGCTCTGTATAGGGCTATATATATAGGACCGAGAGTGAATACATCAATGTGTATATTTGAGAGGAATTTGATATTTGTGAGTAAATTTTAACAACCCCCGTTGTTACTATGGCAAGATTGGTCAGAGACAAGGTACGACGCGTAATGGTGACATCAACAGGTTGAATGCGCACTTGGCAAGACGCATGACTTCCAAGTTAAAATTTTAATTTTACTTGTTTATATCGGTTATTTTTCCTGTTAGATATATTTTTTCTTAGCTTGAATTTAAAATTTAAACGTAATAATTTTAATGTTAGCATTTTAGATTTGAAATTTTATTATTTTACTTTTAGCTTAGACGTTTGAATGTTAAGTATTGCGTTTAGATTTTGATTTTTACTGCACTGTTAATTTAGGTTTAGAGTAAGGTTGGTTTATTTTTTAAAAAGTTCAAACGTGCCTATGAATATTACTTTTAAGGTAATTAATTTTTAGTTCATTCTAATTGCAGGTTCCGCGGATGCTAGAGTTGCGTCGCGGCAGTGTGCTCGTTCCCCCACCGCTTGCTATCTTATCGTACGTACAAGATGCGGGATTTGAGGGTCCATTGTCAATGAGGGACTTCGACATTGATAGTCCGCTTCTTTTGTCATTTGTTGAGCGCTGGCGGCCAGAGACCCACAGTTTCCACCTTCCGCATGGGGAGTCAACCATCACGTTACAGGATGTCGCGTACCATTTAGGCCTCCGCACCAACGGTGACCCAGTCGGCGGTTGCGTTCGAGATTTCCAACAACACTATGGGAGATCGACGTGGCAGATGGTTGAAGACTTATTAGGTGAGAGGCCTCCGATGAGAGGAGGGAAGAACGAATATGCTGCCATAAAGTTGAGTTGGCTCAGGGATCGTGTGCAGCGTACTCCTTCACAAGGGACTCCAGATGTGCTTAGGCAGCACGCTAGATGCTACATCCTGTTGATGATCGGATGTTGGTTGTTTCCAGACAAGTCGGACAACATGGTCTCTGTGCGTTGGGTGGCGCTTCTTGAGGACTTTGACTGCTGCAAGAAGCTATCATGGGGATCAGCCGTTCTTAGCTACACTTATCACTGTCTATGCCGCGCTAGTGATCGAGGGACGATTAATATTTCCGGCTGCATACCGCTTATCATGTCATGGATATTTCAGAGGTTTCCTAGGTGGTGTCCCTATGCGAGGAACACAGTAGTGTTCCCACTTGTATCGAGGTACGAATTTTATTTATTTGTTTAAAGGAAACTTTGCATCTAAGAGCATCTTCAATGGTTGTTTTTTGTTTAATATCAATTTAGGTCTCATATAATGCTACATCAGCATTTGTGGGACCATATGTCATTTATACTATATTTGAGATAACATCTCTAATGCTTGATTTTAGTTTACAATGATGTTAGGTAACCAATAAAAATTCAGTTAACATTAGCCAACTTAAATTAGATGTTCTATTTCTTTAGGTTTCGGATGTTCTGTTTCTAAAAAAATACAAAGTTGACTGATGGTTACGGATGTTCTATTTTTTGTTGGCTGATTTGTTGGTTAAAAGATTATTGACTACCTATACTTTTTCCTTTTAGTTTAATATTAATTTGGCCCCACATAATACTATTTATCAAGTTAAATTAACTTGCAATTAATGAGTTTTACAAGTGGCATATTTTAATTGATATTTGTTCAAATTGATATGGTATCAACTTAGTTATACCTGTATCATTTTCTCTCTTCCTTTCAATACATAACATAATATCAAATCAGTTCATTTGTATTTTAAAAAAAGAATTGATACTAAAAAAGTGCTCTATTGGAGATACTCTAAGATGTTATCTTGTTTTTTACTCAATTTGATCTATCGTTAAGGTTTTCCACTATGGTTTTGTCAGGTTGAATGGTTTGCAGCAACATAACAGTGATACGCATAAAAGACGAATGCTTAACACCAGATTAGATTTGGATAAGTTGAGGTTGAATGAGGTACAATTATTTGCATTTTCATTTAATTGCAGCTTTGGTTTAGTTACGTTAAATATTTACATATCAGTTAAAATAATTTGTGTGCAGTTTGTCTGCACTCCATATGATGATCAATCATGGGACGCATTGCTACCGACATGGATGCACGAGGAAGGGGAGCAGAAGACATGGCGGGCGGTAGTACCTATCGTGTGTTTCATGTACGTTCGCATGCACCAGGTGGATAGGGTTAAGAAACAGCTAGGTGGAGAGCAACACATCCCAAATGATCCAGTCAACTTGGATGGGTTGCTATATGTCAGCGCCAGGGGGAGGACCAGTGGTGGCCCACTAAGCATGAGCAGTGGTATAGTGGTTGGAAGGCACGGTTTGAGGATGAGCGTCAAGTGACTGTTACCCATACGCCATACCTAGGCATCCCCACGCAGGAGTACTTTGATTGGTGGCAAAGATCTTGCAGAGTACGCTATCTGTCCCCTCAAGATGCTCTTGATGATCAACGTCTGGACAACCTTCCTGATGATGTCCCCATGACGGTTTCTCAGCCGAGGGATAGTTTGGCATTGCCTGCTGATGTTCCTATTACAAGGAGGCGTGCCAGGGAGTACAGACCTAATATCAGGAGGCAGGCCAGGAGGAGACGCTCGGATTGGGCAATTCAGCACCATCCGGATATCAGTTCGCCACCCACCATTATGGGACTACCCTCAACTGCAGACAAGTTACTTTCCTCTATATCAGACTTATCAGTATCCACCTCCGCCAATGTATCAGCCTACTCCTCCCCCAGTAGCTGTTGAGCAGCAAGTTGTGCGTCCTCGCCCATAGAGGCCACAATGACAAAGGCATCCTCCACCACATTAGTTTATTATTAGGGTTTTATTGTTATTAGTAGCTGGATGTTATTAGTTGAACTTTGCATGATGTATGCACTTCGAATTTGTATGGACGTAACTTTGTTTAACTAATGTTAATAGTTGCTTAATGTTATTTAGTTGCTTAATGTAATTTAGTTGCTTATTGTTATCTTCATAACTAAATCGTATATATGAAAAGGACTTAAAACAAAATTTAAAAAGAATTTAAAAAGTAAACACAATTAACCCGAGCTAAATAATGTTAATACTTAGTTTGATACATGAATGCTGAAATAAGAAACACATAAGACCATCAAGGATCACTAAGGCAGGGGCATTGGGATACTTCTTCTTCATATGACCCTCCTGACAGCATAAAGCATACCTCTTCGTCTCTGCATGCTCCACCATATCCATACCATTATGGATCCTTATTGACATCGGTTTGCCCCGCTTTTTCCGATGTATGGATGGGCTAGGCCTTACAGTTGTTCCATGCTACGGAGGCTAATATTGTTCGTCCGATATCAGCGAAAACTCTATTTGATAAACATTGAACACAGACTACATCATGTACATGGGGCCCACGTATCGCCCCCAGTCAATCCCTGAGGCCGCGTAGGACACCAAAGCATGCCTACACGGATAATTCAGCGTGTGGAACAACACATAGTCGCACTTGCGCCGATTGAGACGCACACTAAATGATCTCATACCATAACCCTCAATTTCCTCTAGCTCATCCACTATGAATACCTCATCCTGGGTAGAGACTCTCTCAATTGCTCTATGGCAACTCATTAGAAATATCTATTTATATATTATCTATTATAATATATAAAAGGAGAGATCAATGTAGCTCTATATTTATTCTCACACATTTGATTTCACATTACTTTGCCACATCATACTTTTATCCTACATGGCACACTTTAGCTTCTTCTAGGATTTTTATTCATTTTTCTACTTACTATTTTGCTTGGATTCTTTTTTTATGACATACAATTATTTTTGTGTAGGTTACTATATCATTTCAATGCATATTAGTGTCATTATCCTTAATAGGAGATACCTTAGCTTTTTCCTTTATATTATAGTAGCTTAGCACACCAATGTCACAAATCTTAAATGTACTTAGCACTCAAAAGTCTTCTCCTCTCAAAAAATTTACATTTAGTAGTCCCAAGTCTCATAATTTCCTTCAATTATTATTTAATCGTTACTTGAAACTATCACTTTTTTAACCAAAAGTCACATACGTCTTGCTAAATCCTAAATATTGTAATTTCTCTTTAGGTCACTATATCTTTTCAATGCATGTTAACGTAATTATTTTTAATAGGTGATGACTTAGCTGGCTAAAAGTCTTCTCCTCTCAAAAGTTTTACATAGTTCTAAGTCTCATAATTTCCTTCAATTATTATTTAATCGTTACTTGAAATTATCACTTTTCTAACCAAAAGTCACATACGTCTTGCTAAATCCTAAATATTGTAATTTCTCTTGAGGTCACTACATCCTTTCAATGCATGTTAACGTAATTATTTTTAATAGGTGATGAGTTAGCCGGCTAAAAGTCTTCTCCTCTCAAAAGTTTTACATTTAGTAGTTCTAAGTCTCATAATTTCCTTCAATTATTATTTAATCATTACTTGAAACTATCACTTTTCTAACCAAAAGTCACATATGTCTTGCTAAATCCTAAATATTGTAATTTCTCTTGAGGTCACTACATCCTTTCAATGCATGTTAACGTAATTATTTTTAATAGGCGATGACTTAGATGCTTCTTTTATACTATAACTTAGAATTCTTCTTACTTTTCATTTTCATCTCTCTAATAACATTCATGTTTTTTTAGCTTACATATACTTATAATGTTATTTCTCTTTTATAGATATAAATACCATTCATCATTTTCTTTCATATTCACTCCTTATATTCACTATATAAATAAATATTTTCTTCACATATTTTCTTTATGTTTTTTGACTTAAGCTCATATCACGTCTTCTTTTTTTCTCCATTCATATTAGGTTATTATAACAATTAGTTTAATTTTACAAGTATTTGAACTCTTCACACTATTGTTTTATGTTCTCTCACTCAATATTATGCATTTTGCTCTTTTTTCAAAAGTCTTTTTTTTTCCAAAAGCTTTACACTTAGTAGTCCCAAGTCTTATAATTTCCTTCAATTATTATTTAAACGTTAGTTGAAACTATCACTTTTCTAACCAGAAGTCACATACTTCTTGCTAAATTCTAAATATTATGATTTCTCTTTAGGATACTATATTCCTTCAATGCATTTTTAATAGGTGATGACTTAACTACTTCTTTTATATTATAACTTAGGATTCTTCTTATATTTCATTTTCATCACTATAATAACATTTATGTTTCTTTAAGTTACATATACTTATAATGTTATTTTTCTTTTATAGATATAAATTTAATAATATAATAAAACATAATTCAGCATCTCCTTTCATATTCACTCCTTATATTCACTATGTAAATAAACATTTTCTTCATATATTTTATTTATGTTTTCTGATCTGACTTAATCTTATCCATCTTGCTCTTTTTTCCTCTATTATTATGTTATTATAATAATTAGTTTGTACAAATATTTAAAGTCTTCACACAATTATTCTATGTTCTCTAACTCAATGTTATGCATTTTGCTCTTTTTTCTTCATTATTACCATTACTATTAATTTGCACAACAAGTATTTAAAGCATTCACGTTTTTTTTTTCAAATTTTCTTTTGCTTAATTTTATGTCTCTTTCTATTTTTCCTCCAATTTTACTATTATTATTAGTTTGAATAAGTTTTTGAAGAATATAATTGATAATCATTATTTTTTAATTTGCTAAATATATGTAGCTGTGATAAGTTCCCTAAAGCACTAGAATATATAACATCAACTATGTATATTTAGACCCAAGGTATTGTTTCAATTCTTATGTTCTTTAACTTCTATATTATCTTATTTTTTTTTATGTTTTTTTTAATATTATTTTCAATATTTGTTCCTTCATGTTTTTTAAACTTAGTGCGAAATGTATACTATCAAAGTCCAATATATCACAATTCTTTGTCCTTCGATTTCAATTTTTATGCTTTATATCTTATCCATTTTTATTAGTAAATTCAATATATTGGGATTTATCTTATATATATATTTACTTAATTTTAATTTAATATTACAAAACTTATTTCTATTGTGCAACGCGCGATTGTCATACTAGTAATATATAAAAGAAGAGAGCAAGGTAGCTCATCATTCCATCTTACAATAAGAAGTCTTCTATTGTTTTGCCACGTAAGCAAATTTGATGAATTGTCAAGTTAAGAGCTCTCATTTGTTATTCAAGAGAGGGGTATGGTTGTCGTCTTTAATTGAAAAGTGGGTGGCATGTAAGTATTTCGTTAAAATGGGGAATACTTTTATCTAATTTTTTAAAAGTCAGAAATATATTTATCTTTTTCTCTTATTAATATTATTTTTCTTTAATACTCACTCTATATTTACTCTATAAATTAAAATTCACTCCATATTACTTTTTTATCTCTTCTTTTCACATAATCTCACACCTCTTGCTCTAACTATTCTCCTCCCTTTTAGTTTTTTACTAATGTTTTATATAAGTAGTTGAAAATTTTGGTATACGAGTGATGACCATAATTTTATTGATCATAACTTCCCTTTTTTTATGTTTTTAAATATTAGAATATGTGATATTTTTTACAATTTTTATTATAGTTTTTTCTTTTCTCATTTTTTGTCTAATTGTATTTATTAATTATATATTATATTTGTCACTTATATATTATTTTTTTCATCTTTCAACAATTTACATTTTTTAATATAATTTAGTTGTAATACTGTTGTTGAGAAATACATGGTATGGTATTATCATAACTCATGAGAAATAAAATTAGAAAATTGAATACTAGTTTCAACTAATAAAACATTATATTCATACTTTCATTTTATCTAATAATTTCACCTTTCTATTATGATATTTTAAAATAATCTAAAAAAGATTAAAAAATATAAGTAAAAATGATATTTAAATAATAAAACTAAAGACGAACACATGAAGTGAAACGAATAAATTTTGAATAGAATATTTTAATAATTTAACTTAAAGTTCTATTTATGTATAAATTTTTTAACTTTAAAAATTAATGAATTTATATATTTTATAAAGTATATTTATAATGATATCTAAAGTTTTTAATTTTCTATAAATTTGTCATGTTATCAGCACTAAATTTTGTTCTTAGCAACATAGAAGAAAGAATCTATCAAACCATTTTTAAGCAAGTAGCAACGTATAAAAAAGAATTAATCAAATTATATTTAGTATATTAGGCTAAACAACATTTATGTTATCAGTAATTATCAATTTCATAATTTATTCACTTTTATGAAAGAAATTATGTCATAGAATATGTTAATTCATATAGACGTCTAAATTTTATTGTCATGTCCTATTTGTTGAGTTGAATTTATTTAATAAAATTATAAAAAAATGTCATTATATATATTCTTTTCTATACTAATAGTATCAATATTAAGAAGTAAATAAATATCCATATAGAATTTTTAAATCCAAAGTAAATACTTAAAAGAAAAAGAAATTATAGGTGTAATAAATTATACAAAAATATTTGTATATAATACAATATTAGTTATATATTTTAAAATTAGACTAAATAATCTTATAAAATAATATTTTTTATCAAATAATTTTAAATAATCTTATCTTTTAATACTAAATAATATCTTTATTTATGTTTTTTGAATTTTTCACCGCATCTTGCAGGTTTAAATCTAGTTGTTATTATGTTTGTTCCATTAGATTCACAAAGGAACCACTCTCCTTGCCTATCAAAATCTATAGAATAGAATCTCTCGCTTGAATTTGAGTTTATGAGTGAATTTTGTATATGTAATTATATTTTGATATCTTGTACTTTTATAATTTGTGCAATTAGTTATGAAATCTTTTATTTGGTTATTAGTAACTTGATTAATGCTATGATATTTAATTTAGCTATTTTATTATTGAAATTCTACATGAGACACAAATTTGAATTGATGGCTAATTCTTGGATGGGGAAAGTATATTCTGGTTCTTCATGGACCAGGTATGTTTTGCATAATAGGCACATTCACGGGGGCGCCCTTGCAAAAAGGAAGGAATACCGTTAAACATCATTTATGCTGACGTGGATGACGTTTAGGACGTCTCTAATTAATCGACTAATCTGTCATGTCAGATGTAGGTAATTGGGTCAAGAGGTAATAAAATTGGGCTATGGAATGGTGCTAAAAGGGTCCATGTGTAGGGCTATCCGTGTTGGGGCCCAAAACGTTGTAAGACGGGCGCTGTGTCGGAGGTCCAGAAATCTGGGCATGAGGTGCGTTGGTTTAACTCCTGGGAAGCTTGAGACGAAGCTTGAGATGTTGCACGATTTGGAGCGACGGAGGAGGGAAGGGTAGACGAAGCTCAGGGATCGGGACAAGTTGCCTGTCGTGTCGCTTGGAGGAGTTGCAGACTACAAAGGCGCCATAGCGAAGAGCTCGTGGAACCATCAATGCAGGTAAGCAAGTAGTAACGCAGCAACAACAACATAATTAGGGTTTTTAGATGAATTTGGGGTTTTCGCAATTAGGGGTTTTAGATGAATTTGGGGTTTTGATAATTAGGGACTTTAGATGACTTTGGGGTTTTCGTAATTAGGGTTTTTTAGTTGAATTTGTGGTTATTTTAGGTTCTGTTCGAAATTGGTTTTCTGTGACTTGGCAAATCCATGTTAATGTAATGCAATCCATGGTATGTTACTGCGCTGTAGTTAAGAACTAGTTAAGAACTGAATGAATAACTGCGTTGGTTATGTTGGCTTTGGTAGGCAGAGGCTCCTACTGTGGGAAGCGAGGCGGCTGGGACAAACGAATTCGTAAACGCTTCCGCAAATGTATGTATTGTGCAGGGTTAAATAAAATTACGAAATTAAAATGAGTCTCTTGATCTGGGGATTAAATTGTGGGCATGTGGTATTGTGCAGGGTTCCGAGGAGTCAAGTGAAAGTGCTGGTGGGGGCAGGAATTATGAAGCATTCGAGGATTCAGAAAGGGTGTACTCGGACAGTGACGAAGTTGGAGTTGATCCTGAACAATCTGTGAGAGTTGTGGGGGGTGTAGGAGACTTTGATGAAATTGATTTTGCCTCGATGACAGAGGAGGAGGTGCGTAGATTTCAGTTTGGGGACCTGCAGGCAGCATATGATTTCTACAATGAGTTTGGGCGGATTAACGGTTTCTCGGTGCGGAGGTCTAAAATGGGCCGAAGCACGAAGCTTGGGTCAGAGGGCGAGGTTCTGTGCCAGTACTTTGTGTGCTCGAGGGAGGGGGAGCGAGATAGCAAGTACATACAAAACAGGGGTGGCAAGAGGAAATTGAATGCTAGACCAATTACTCGTTGTGGCTGTAGGGCAAGGATTAAGGTGCACCTTGATCAAGGGTTGGGCCGTTGGTACATGGAGCACTTCTCAGATAGTCACAACCACGATATGGTGGAAGCCCGGTTTAGGGGACTGATGCGATCTCATCGTGTGGTTAAGGAAGGGGACTTGCATAAGATCAATTCGATGAGAAAAGCAGGAATGCGTGTTGCAAACATTTTCCGTGCGTTTGCGCATGAGGCGGGGGGATTTGAAATAGTTGGGTTTGAGATAAAGGACATATATAATGCAATCGAATGGGGGGATTTGACTACAACGTGTTTGGAGATGTGTTAGGGTTTGATGCTACGTATGGGAGGAACCGGTACAAGTGCCCTCTCGTGATCTTTTCCGGTGTTGACCATCACATGCGCACGGTTGTTTTCAGCTGTGAAATTTTAAGCAATGAGAGTGAGGAAAGCTATGTGTGGCTACTGCAGGCATTCCTTGAAGCAATGAGTGGAGTGCAGCCGAAATCCGTAATAACGGATGGGGATTTGGCTATGAAAAACGCAATTAGGATGGTATTTCCAACGACAAGCCATAGACTCTGCAGCTGGCACTTGTTGCGGAATGCAACGGCTCGAATAGGTATGCCGAGGTTCCTAAGTAAGTTTCGCATTCTCCTCATGGCAGATATTGAGGTGGAGGAGTTTGAGGCGATTTGGAGCGACGCAGTTGAGGAATTTGGTTTGGAAGAAAACACTTGGGTGCTAGATATGTATGAGAAAAAGGGGATGTGGTCTAATGCACACATAAGGGGCAAATTTTTTGCGGGGCTGAAGACAACGTCAAGGTGTGAGGCACTAAACATGCAGATAGGGAAGTTTATACACAACGGTTACAATCTTCGGGAGTTCATAGAGCATTTCCAGCATTACTTGGAGTTCATGCGAAGGAGAGGGCTTGTGGCGAATTACAGGTCATTGTACGGGGAACCGGTGGTGAAAACACGGCTACATGAGCTCGAGGGTTTCGCCGCAACAATTTACACGAAGGAAGTGTTTACCCTATTCAGGGAAGTTCTTCTCCTAGCAAGCAATGTGAGAGTGGTGTCTTCAAAGAGGACAAGTGCGTGTACCCTATTTGAGGTTGGCATGTATCGAAGAGATAAGGTTTGGAGTGTAGCCTGGGAAGAGGATGAAGATGACTTTAGATGCTCTTGCCTGCGGATGCAGTCTTTTGGACTTCCTTGCGTCCACATTCTAGGAGTGCTAATCTCCCTCAACTTTGATATTATTCCAGAGAAACTTGTCCTGAAGAGGTGGACGAAGAAAGCAAAGCAGCCCACACTTTTGGCCCGTCCACGGGAAGGGGAGATCCCTGATTTGGCTTACATGAGCATGCACGCTGCCATGATGGATGATTGTAGGGACTTAGTGAAGCTCTCGTGCAGAAGTTTTGAGGATTACTTCGATGTAAAGAAACGGATTAAAGCAGAAAGGGAATTCTTGCGGGGAAAGGAACGTGACAACGCTGATGGCAGCGATGGAGCTAAGGCCACCACAGTTCGGGATTTGAAGAAGGCCAGACACAAGGGTTGTAGGCGGAGGGTATTAACATCTAGGGGTAAGTTCCGGCGCGTCCAGAAGTGTAGGTGCTGCGGGAGATCTGGGCACAATGCTCGCAAGTGCGATTATAGGGTGCAAGGAGGAGGTGTCGGAGAAACTGGACAAACTAATGGACCAGATAACTTTGAACGAGGGTGTGATGGCACAAGCAGCTATGTCTTTGGTGATGGTGAGGATCTCGGTGAAGACATGGAGGCAAGCCTGTAAGTGCGTCTTTACAAACATGTTGATGGTTAATAAAGGGGGGTTGTGCAAGGTCTCGGTTAGTGGATTTAGGAATGTGTAGCACTATGCATGTTTCCGTTGTGTGATGGTAGTTTGTTTGTGGTAGAATAAAGGTAGGAGGGGCATCGTTGGAGTTGCTTGGGTCTGCACTTCAAATGTTTTAAGTTATTGTTGAGAGGGGATAATGCTAGTTTAAGTTGTTGTTCTGTCAGTGTGGACATACTATGTTGCTATTTCATTTTAGTTGTTGTTATGTCGTTGTGTATTATTGCTACGTTTAAAGTGGTGTTGTGTTAAAATATTCTCTATCGCACTCTAAAAAGAGGCTACCTTGCTGTTGTTATGAAGCTGCCTTGCTGTTGTGGTTTTGCTGAGCTTGAGTTCTTGTTTTTGCATTTAGTAACTTTTTTGCAAGTTGAAGCAGAGTCCTTGTTTTTGCATTTAGTAACTTTGTTGCAACTTGATGCAGAGTCCTCGTTTTTCTTGTTAGTAACTCTGTTGGGGGTATGCATTTCTTAGCCATCTGTACAAAGTGAAATTGAAATATGAATTATGTCGAGCACAAACATGATGCATTGGTGGTTTTAAAAAGGGCTAAAGTTGCCTATAAAATGAAGGTTTGGGGTATGCATTTCTTACCCATGTGTACAAATTGAAGTCAAGGAATGAGTTAAGCACACACATGCAGTCCTTGTATTCATTTTTTAATTTGGTTAAGACTTATGCAATTGAGAGAAGTAATGCGATCTAAACATGTCCGTTGGGCCGTACATATTAGTTGGGCCATTTTACATATCTTGGGCCATGTCTGTTTTATTTTGAAAATAAACACGAAGGCATCCCCCAAAAACCACTAAGCGGTTAAAAAAAAAGACGCGAGTAATTACATTAAACCGACCTGGGTAATAAAATTTGCATTCATATAAAAAGGGCCCAGCATTAGGTTGCTGGTACAAACCTAGTCCAACTTGTAATCCAAGCAGAAACACTTTCATTAATAGCCAGCTATACAAAAAAAAGGTTTCAAAAGGCCCACCACTAACCATACTAATATTCCAATAGTTTGTATCAGCAGCCAGCAACAAAAAAATACATAGCAAAAGGTCCACTTCCTAACCATACTATATCATCTAGAGTTTGCATGAATAGCCAGCATCACATAAAAAGTCCAAAAGGCCCAATCACTGATCCTGCTGAGAAACGAAGATTTGGATGATGCCTCAACCGTGAATTGCATGCCAGTATACACAAGCAATTCAATGTTTTGGCTCCATCATTTTCGAAAACAAAAGGACATAACCTATTCCAATGGGCACATATGTTGGCTCAACCCTAAATAGATTCAAGTAGCGTTTTTGTGGCGGACTCGAACGTCCTCCCAATCTTCCTTGGCAAGCTCAACGATATCCTTCTTCAGCTCGTTTACATGCTCGGTGACAAGTACCAGCCCGGTGTTTTCATTTTATTTTCATTTCAGCACCAACAAATATAAATTTATTCTTTTAATAATATTATTAAGTGGGAAGATTCACTCACTGTATCTGCACACCATATCTACATGATGGTAGCTTCTTCAGGACGCCACCCTTACATGGTTAAAAAAGTGGGAAAATGTCAGGGCCACATCACTCAGCAACGTCTCGTCTTCACTACTGTCATCCACTTCCCACCGCCCGAGATCATAGCCTCCCGCGTTCCAATTACGCCTTCGTTTTTTTACCGGGACCCTTCCTGATGAAAGAAATAAAAATTTCATTCCCTCCCTTAATTGCCTAATCTTATAACTTGTTTCTTTTTTAAATAACAGTTATTAAATTCGTTGATTTACTTAACTATTCGTTTTTGAACAATTTCAAGCAATCGTTCAACATAAATTACATTTTATTAACCATGCATAATTATTTTGGACACGTAGATGGTGTAATGAGGTATATTGGAGGTGAGAAGCTCGTGATTGGAGTCAATGACAGTGACTTCTGGAGTGTGTTTGAGGCTGATGAACAGGTTAGGAGGCTAGGAGATGACGATGTTGCTGCGTTGTGGTACAAGGATCCTACGATTCACAATATGTCGATTGAGCTGAGGATGTTCCTGAACGACGAAGATGCTCTTGAAATGGTGAGGATCGCACAATTGAGGGGGCATGTTGAGCTCTTTGTTGTCCACAATCAGGACCCCAAGAAGGGTTCCCCGAAATTGGATACATCGATGTCGGGGGTGATCCGGCTGGAGAAGATGAGGGTAATCCGGCTGGAGAAGATGAGGGTAATGTGCAGAATGAGGGAGGAGTTGGGGAAGATGCTGCCCCTAATGGTGGAGATGGTATAGTGGGGGCTGTAAATGTTGAAGGGGGAGCTGCAAATGAAGAGGGTGAAATGGATGATGCAAATGAAAGTGAGGAAGCTGTTGGGGAAGATGCTGCCCCTATTAATGAAGAGGTGAATGAGGAAGTTGAACCCAATAATATTGAAAAAGCTGCTGCAACTGAAGAGGGTGAGGCTGGTGAACAAACTGTCTGGAGAATGAAGAGGTAGATGGTGATGGGGATGGGGATGAGGACTGTGAAGATGCTGAATATGTCTCATCTTGTGAAGATGCATATAGTGTGGATGATGTTCAGTTCACCGACAGTGAAGAAGAATTCGACTTGGACGACAACTTCTTCAGGGTTGAAGATGGACAGGGGAAGAAGGCTACTGGTCATAAAGGGAAAGGAGTTGTGAATGAAGAATTTGACGATGATGGTCTGGATAGTGATGAGATGGAGGGGGGTATGAAGTGGGAGGATCTCACGGGGATGAGGATAGCACTAGGGTGTTCCCAGTTCAAAAAAACTGGAAAAACATGGCATGTTATGACTGGGAACCAGGGACAGTTTATGCCACAAAGGATGAATTTAAAGATGCAGTAATAGGCCATGCAGTGTATACGAAGAGGGGAATCAAGTTCGAAAAGGTTGATACGAAGCGGGTAATTGTTAGCTGTAAAAAAGGATGCCCCTTCAGGTTGTATTGCGTGAAGATGAGTGGAGAAGATACCTGGCAGCTTAGGAGTGCAAGAGTTGGACACACTTGTGCACAAGTACAGAGGGTTGGCATCTTGAAGGCAAAGTGGCTAGGTAAAGAGTTTAAGAAGAAGGTGCAGAATAACCCCAAGGTGAAGATTAAGGAGCTCGTGGCGAAGGCTGACAGGAAATGGAACCTGACTGTGTCAACAGCCATGGCTGCCAGAACTAGGCAAAATGCCCTGGATAAGATTCAAGGCACATATGCGGAGCAATACAAACGATTGGTAGATTACGCAGCTGAGCTGCTCCGTTCAAACCTCGGCAGTTCTGTTCACCTAAAGGTAGCTAGATCACCAGACTTTGAGCAAGAGACTCAGACATCAAGCATGGTCAATTGGTGCTTATTCGAACGAATATACATATGCCTTGATGCTTGCAAGAAGACATGGCAGCATTGTAGGCCATTTATTCACCTTGACGGATGCTTTTTGAAGACTCCACACGGAGGGCAGCTTCTAACTGCTGTAGGTTGGGATCCGAATGATCAGATGCTGCCAATAGCATATGCTGTTGTCGAGTCAGAGAACAAGTCATCTTGGGTTTGGTTTCTTTCTCATCTAATTGATGGATTGGAAGTGGAGAGAGCCGGCAGAGCAACCTTCATGTCAGATCAGCAAAAACCTAGGTTTTGGTCTAGATCTCGATTCAATTTCAACTCCAAATGTGAGATCTTGGTTAATAATTTGGCAGAGAGCTTCAATAGTGTTATCTTGTTGCCTGGGGAGAAACCTATCTACACAATGTGTGAGGATATTAGGGTGTATTTGATGACAAGGTGGGCTGAAAATAGAGAGCTGATTAGGAAATATGAGGGTTTAGTGCTCCCTAGGATTAGGAAAAAAGTGGAAAGGAGGGGGAGGTATGCTGGGCATTGGAGGCCTGCTTGGTCTGCTGCACAGAGTTATCAAGTGCGTAAAGATAAGAGCCATTTTGTTGTGGATTTGGCCAAGAAAGAATGCAGCTGCAGGAGATTCCAACTAAGTGGGCTACCTTGTGTGCACGCAATCTGCTGCATTAACTTCAAGGGTTTCAACATTGATGACTACATAGATGATTGCTACAAGCGAGCTGCATAGGAAAAGTGCTATGAAAGTGCTATCCATCCATGCAACGGACCTGATCTGTGGGAGAGAACAAACTTCGACGGCATCATGCCTTCACCCTTTAGGAATCTAAGTCACAAACCCACCAAGAAGAGGAAGAGAGGCCCTGCTGAAGAGGAGCGTAGAAATCCAATACACTTATCAAGAGTGGGACAGATTTAGAGGTGTTCAAACTGTGGAAAGGTTGGCCACAAAAGGAGCGGCTGCAAGAAGCCACCACAAGTAGGGAGTGTATGTATTTATATGTGCCTCAACTTTAGGGTTATTTGTGTTGTTGCTGTTTTTTATATCATTTTTTATTTTTGTTGTGAGGAATCTGTTACTGCTACTATTATTGCCTATTTGGTTCTGATCTTATATGTTTGTTTGGATCAAAAATTGTTCCTTTCATTACATGTCTATGCGTTTAGGTTGTATTTTTTTGGTTCTGATTGGGTTTTGTGTTGATTTGAGTTTGTGTTATATTTTTGGTGATGGGGGATTTGCTGTTGCTGAATTATTCACTCTAGAATTGATAAAAATGTTTGGATTTCATATCACCATTGCATGCAGGCCCGTGGACACAAAAAATCAAAGCCCAATTCATCATCAAATAGCAATGGCAACATCAAGGGCAAGGTTGCCAAGACAACCAAGTCCCTTTCCCAACCACTGCCCCAATCCACCAAAAAACAAAAAAGGGTTGCAGTGGGGACATCTTCCTCACAGCCTCTCCCACCTCCAGCTGCATCAAGCAACTTACCAACCTCAAAGGACAGTTCAAAGCAAGCCAACAAGGGCACTCAAAAGAGAGCAGCAGCCAAATCATCAAACAAGCCCAACACCAACTCAGCTTCTCAGCCCAGCAAATTGGCCAGCAAAGAAACTACTAAGCCCAACTCAAGGCCCAGCTCATCACAGCCCGTTGGCAGCAGGCCAACATTTTGTGTGAGGCATGTTGGTGGGCCTCATGTTTCTCCACAAAGGTTGAGGTAGATGGCAAAGCTGCCACCAAGAGCTTGGGGAAACATCAAGTAGTTCCAACCTTTAGCACCAGTGCTGGATTTGTTGATTACACGTGGAAGTTCATTTTGTTGTGTTTTGTGTTTTGTTAGGGTCAGCAATGTCGGCTGCTTGTATTTTGTGTTTTGGTAAATAGTTGTAATTGGTAACCTTAAAACTGTGGCTGCAATTGGGATGCATCATATATGTCTTTTTTTGGTTGCTGTTTTCAGAACAATATTTTGTAACATCACAGCGTTTTATGTTAGGCTGGCAGGGACAAAGACCACTATGTTTTGTAATATAACTTGACCAGTTATGCTGGTTTCTATTTAAAGGCATTTTGTTAGCTGTTATGCAATTCTGTAATGGATTTTATTTCACTGTGGTTAGTGTATTTTCTTTGGGAACATTATGCAAGTTTTTATTCAGAAATAGATAACAGGGTATGCACATGGTAGTTACACAATTGCATTTTGCTATCTAAGTTAACATATGCAACTTGGATATGTTGATGCATTTTGCTATCTTTGAAATGTCATTGAATGGAAATTTCATATCCATTTTGTGCATAACTGCATTTTCCTAACTCAGGTTTCCAATTGTTGTATCAGTCAATGAAATGTTTATCTAAGTGTATTTTGCTATTTCAGGTTTTCAATAGCACATTTCAGGCACACAGTTAGGATAAGGACAAATAAAATGACAGAATTTGCATTTTCTTCATCTATTGCAGCAAAAGAGGTTATACAAGCAAATTTCACAACTTCATCTAGCCTTAGATTATAGCTACTACATCAATTATAGACCAACTACATCAGCCACAAGAACTAAACCTAAACCCTAGGATCTACAATAATGGCCTTCTCAACCCAAACTCACAGCAGCCATTGATGATGAGGTCTTCCACCAGAATTCTGCAACCACATGCTAAACACCAAAATCCATCCAAACATAGCAACAAACACAGTAATCTTCAACCTCATTTCACAAGCCCTATACCTACTTTTCAGGCAGCACACCTTCTTCCTCATCCTTGCCTTCTCCGCGTCATCTGCTTGCACCCAATCGGCCCACACAAAAAATCCGCACTGCTCCTTCACTTGACGAATCAAGATGTCAGATGCATTCACCCAAAACCCAGATTCAACAAAACCCAATTTTCCAGAACCACAACAGAATGCAATCACAAGCTACCTACCTCGTAACGGACACAGCCCCAGAATCGCCTTCCAGGATTTTCCTTAGTTCCCGAAACTCTCAAAACGGAAACTTCTCCTTGATGGCATAATAGCATCCTCTGCGTGTTTTTGCTTCCAGTGCTCCGACTTGCCCTCGACCCACCCCATCTATCAGAACTCATTGCCATTGTCGATTCTTCGTTGTTGGGGATCTTAGATATTTGGGGATTTAGGGTTTCTCTGCCAATTTGGGGGTTTAGGGTTTCTCTTTCTCTTCTTCTTTCTATCTCTCTCTCTTTCGATTTGTTTATAAAGAAATGTTTATAAAGAAATAACAAAACAAAATAATAATTCCCTCAACTAACATTAACAAACAATAACTGTCCCAGGGGTAAAATGGTAATTGTGTTTTTCTGATAAATTTTGTTATCCCTTTTGGCACGTTTGAGAAAAAAAAACGAGTGTGGCAAAACTGATTTTCACCATATACCTTTGTGGCATAAAACATAATTTTCCCTAATCAATATTAATTCCGTCCAAATCATAAATATCTTTGTTATATACATTTTATTTATGAGAAAGTAGTCAATATTAGAGAGTGACGCGCCCGCTCGGAGTGGGGACTTTCGTTCGTTGTATTTCGGAAAGTTCCTTATCCCTTGCAAATGGCGTCTGGAACGTTTTAAAAGAGGTGTCACAGGGTGCAACCAAAATACCGAGTAGGACTCGAGTCGTTCTGCTCAGGAAGCGAAAAGGAAAGTCTGTTTTTGATTGGGGTTGGTTGCAGTTGAGTTTGTTTGAAAGTAGTTCGCAGGTTGAAAGCAGTTGAAAGCAATTAAAGGCAGTTGAAAGCAGTAAAAGCAGTTAAAAAGCAGTAAATGAGCTGATAATAAAAGGAGTGTCCATGAGTTGAAATACGGTGCATCACTGTCATTGCTGCTATGTCCCAGATCGATTAGACACCCCCTAAGAGGATCCTCTGCTATATCCGACACTAACTAGCTGTGTGACAACGAACCCACAGTTCTGAGTTCAACTCACATTTGGAGCAGGTGTTGCTTGGAGTTCGTGACTCAGTCCCCGGCTCCCAAGAGTAACCCGCTGTCACCGGTACAATCCTGCTGTCACCAGGACCTCTTACGCGTGAGCGAAATATGGAGCCTCTGATCTATGCCCAAGGCTGACAAACTCTATAGGATCCCCGCTGTCACCGGGTCAGACCTGCTGTCACCAGGTTCCCAAGCACTTGGGCCATGCTGCCGTGGCGAACCTCGTACGGTCAAGGAACTGCCACTATACTAGCAGGGGTGTAGCGCGTATAGCTTTACGGGATTGATCTGTTCCTCTAACATGATCTTTATGGGGACTTGCAGCTCTGGTCATTTGCACATTTCACCTCACAGCCGAGACACTATAGGACTCTACTCACTAATTGCGAAAATCAT
>JASCZI010030944.1:0-12376 GCA_036250425.1 Stylosanthes scabra
TATATATATATATATATATATATATATATATATATATATATATATATATATATATATATATATATTCCTTACTCCTAATCTTTCCCTGATTCTCTCCTACTCCCATCCCACTAATTATGCCAAATTAATTACCACCTGGTTCTCTCTTATTCCCATCCCACTAATTATGCCAAATTAATTAGAATCTCCCACCTAATTCTCATTTTATTTTCTGTATTCGGGTACGTAACACCCAAGCTATAGCATCATTCCTGTTTAGGCCAACAGCAGCCCTCCTGATAATGATGACTGGGTCATGTCAAGTTGAAGAATTATAATAGCTATCTAGTATATTTGTTGTTACATGGAGTGGTAATTCTTAGCCGTGTTTTTGGAATGCATCATTTTTGTGGGGGTGTGCCTTGAGTTTGCATTTTTGTTGTCTAAAGGGACAATACTAAAGACAATATTATCAAATTTAAATTTTGCAGAAAAGGTTAATGGGTTAATTAATGAATTATTGAGGATCTGACTGATTTTGATGCTTAAATTTGATTCAAGCTTGATTGAGGTCTTGAAGGAAAATGCTAAAGATGGTATTGCCAAATTTTAAAGGAAATTTATTGCTTTAGTTAATGTAGTATTGAGGCTGGCCCAAAATCAAGGGCAGTTACTTGGAGATTGATTTTTAAATGATTGAAGCTTGATTGAGGTCTGACTGCTGAGCGATACAAAATACATGTTTTCATCCTTTATCCAGAATCTAGTAAAATTAGGGTATTAATTCTGGAAAATTAAAGGAGTCTGCTTCATCCTGTAACTCTTTTACATTGTTGGCTTTGTTCTGTCTAACTTCGATTCTTTACGCAATCACTTCCAATCTGCCATCTTTTCTGCCTTAAACTCTTATGAATATATTGTGTTTTTGCATCAATATCAATAATTTTATACCCGTAACTTTTAACCTAGGAAAGGAGGGGAGCATATTGGAATGAAATTGACAGGTCTGGTTATAGATAATGGTCCCTTCTGCCTACGGGCTCTTGTATATTAGCTTTGTCAACTGTGAAAATATTCTTTTTTATTTTATTAGTGCAATTTCCTTTAACCAATGTTGTAATATTTTTACTAACCTAATTCATTTTCATACTTATTCAAGATAAATGAATTCTTGACAATAGAAAAGAAAATAATATAGAGAGGAAATGGGCATTTTTCTGTAAGCTGAGCATATTGCATCTCTGATTTTGCGTTTAGATATATGACTCCTACATAAGAAGCAAGGGTCTTTCAATTGTGTATTCTTGCACCTCCGTGTTGGGGACAATGGCTGGTGTATATAAGGTATTTCTTTCAGCTAAGTGACTGAATGATTCTTGTGCATTGTAGGATTAGTGTGTGTGTGTGTGTTTGTATTTTATTTTATTTAAAATATTAAGATATCAAGATGTTTCTGCTCAGACAGAAACAAGTTCTCTCATTCTTCCTATGATTAAACCATGGATGCAACAATTCTCTTCTATTCTAGAAGTTCCAGTCCAACCTGAAAATCCAGATGATTGGAGTATCAGAATGGAGGTTTGTCTGGTTCTTTTACAGGTCCTTTTCATAATGTTTCTTTTTAGTTTTGTATTTAATATTGTGTAAGTCATTTTTCTTGTTTAAGGTTTTGAAATGCTTGAACCAGTTTATTCAAAATTTTTCAAGCCTCATGAAAAGCGAATTTGAGGGTATGTTCTTCTACTTATTAATTTGTCTAGCCTTTCATTAGTGGTGCTGTAACATTTGTTCTACATCATGCTGGTCTTGTAGTTTTGCTGGGACCATTGTGGAATACTTTTATCTCCTCTTTGAGAGTATATGAGCAGGCATCTATTGAAGGAACAGAAGATTCATATGATGGAAGATATGATTCTGACGGCTCAGAGAAAAGCCTTGATTCTTTTGTTATTCAGGTGATGATAAAACAGATAGTTATGTTTATTATATAATTTTATGATATCAGGAAGGATATTTCATTTGGAGATACTTTCATGTCAGTCAACTGATTGTTTTTCCGTATCAGTATCATACGTGGTTTCTTCAATTTCCTATCCAGTTACTTTATTTTTCATTACAAATTTGTCAAATTCATGGGCTTCCCATGCAAATATTTGTCAGCTGTGACATGTAGCTCAGGATGGTTCCCTGGTTTAAGTCCTATTCATTGAGATTCCTCTCCTTATGGATTCCTGAATTTGTTATTTAATTGATATATATTATTCACTATTCGTATGTATGTGTCTTGGTGACTAAATGAGGAAATAGACATGAGAAGCTCACTCTGGGTGTTTAACTGAATTAGTTGGTAGAATGTTCACCTTTAGATTGTCATTTGGCAAATAGGATACTCCTGAATCTAATTATCAAAGTCGGTCAAAACAGATTTTGCAGATGTCATGAAACCATTTTTCCCAAAGTTTAAGCTGATAGGAGGAGGCACATGAACGTCTATATCTCTAAAATGCCTATTCATGAAAGGGTCTCTTTTGAGTTGCCTAAATATTTGCATAGGCTTTTGTTATCTTTTTTATTTGTCTTATGTAGAAATTCTTTCTTTTTAGGGTCAACAAGGATCGAACTCTAGACCTTTAGGTCATAGAAGTTTTGATACCATATCCTTGACATGAAACCACTTCCCAAAATATTAAGCTGATAGGATGAGATACATGAATGGTTATATCTCTAACAGAACATACTGTAGTTACTGAAATGACAATGATATTGTTCTCTGTTATTACAAGTAGTGGTTTTATCAACTTATTAGCTAAGAGGCAGCCTACTGTGTTTGATTTATCTCTCCTCTTAGTTCTTATAAATGTTTTGATGAATAATTTGAAAGGATTAAATGATGTTGTTCTTGGATGTCAAGCAATAAACAGGTTGATTTGAATTGTTCAGTCAGGTCTACATAGTCTTATGCTTTTGTTTCCTTTATTTCTTATAATAACTGTTTAACTATATTATTGGTTCTTAATTTTTATACAGCTGTTTGAACTTCTATTGACCATTGTGGGTAATTCAAGACTAGGCCAGGTTTGGTTCGCAACCTTGTAAAATGTTATTTTTTTTTTAATTTTATTTTTATAATTTTGCTCTATTCTGAAGGGTTTTATTTATTTTTATTTTTGTCAAATTTGTTTTTCTTTTATGTAGCTGCTTTTGGTGAATGTCAAAGAATTGGTTTTCCACACTATTGCTTTTCTTCAGATGACTGAACAACAGGTATTACATGTTGATCCCATTCAATACGAGTGACTTTTTAGTACCTATTTCACTGTAGAAGGATGTATGGAAATCTAATACCTAGATCTTTTTATGTAGCATGCGTAAGTTGCAACTACATACATCTTATGGTCTGCACATTTATGCATTTTTTTGTCATATATATGAAAGGGAAAGGCAGATTAGAGTCTTCTAGTTGATTTTATCATGTCACTTTGTGTCTCACCAGTAGGTTTTCGAGGGTTTTTTATTTAAATTAATAAAAATTGTAATTAATTCCAAAAATACACAAAATGTAAAAGAGTTGCCAATATACACGATATATTTTCAGAATGGGGTAGTGGGGGAAGTTTTGCTAGCATTTCGCAAGAGATCCATTTGAAATATAGCCTTGGAATGAAATTGCTCATATATCTCATGAAGGACGTGAAGTGTGTAAAATTTCTGACACAGCGCACGTAAGAGCTGCAGAAAGGGGCTGGAAAATTTGAATCACAAAATGTGGGAAGGTCATGCTAATTGTTTGAGAAAATGCACAATAATTAAGAGAGTAATTACCCAAAATCAGTCTCCTGAGGGTTGATCATATTTTAAATGGTGGCTTGTGGGTGGAATTTATCACTCATTTTGCGGTTATTTACATAAATAAATAAAATTTATATTTACATATATGTGTATTTTTAAAATTATTTATATTTATATTTTTATATTTTATTATTTATTTCATTTAAACTGGGAACGAGATAAATATACACATATAAGGCTACAAGGTTATTCTTAACATTGAGTTCCTTTTAGTGATTCATTGGATCTCTCTACCTCTAGCTATAAGGTTATCATTTACATTGCAAGCGGCCTCATTTTTCCTCCTAAAACTTGACCAAGTTATACAATAAATTTCTCCCAACTGGTATTGGTTGAATGAAAAAATAAGAATATGCTTGGGCAAATGTATATTTTTGCTTTGACATAGGACATATATTTGGTTTAATTCTTTGACACCTAAAAAGTTATGGCATTATAGTGGCACGTTTGGTTCAACCTATTGCTTTTCCAAGTTTTCGGGATTTGAATCTTGACTAATAAAGATTTAAAATATTGACAGTTAGGATTTTTTCTGTTGTTTTCTAGGTTCATACATGGACAACAGATGTCAACCAGTTCATTGCTGATGAAGAGGATGCTACTTACAGCTGTCGCATCTCTGGTTAGGAACTCCTCTTAAAAACTTGCATTAGTTTAAGTTCTTTGAAACTTGTCATTTTTTGTTCACATTCATTGTTACTCAGCAGAAAAATTGGAGTAACTAGACAAGAAATAAAGAGAATATATTAATTGTATGTTGTGCGCTATAATAGAAAAGACCAATGTGTATAAAGAGGAGAGTAATAAATGTTTTTACACCAATCAACTACTTTCCATTAATGCACCATCTAAATTACCACCTACTAACAATAACATCTCTTCTCATGTTTCAACAAGTTCAATTGATTGACCCCATATGTTCGATGAATTATGTTCTTGGTACTTGGTAATTGATGCATAATAACCTAGGGATGGGTAGAATTTGTATAAGTGCCAATAGTTATTAAATGAGGGAATAGGAAGGTGTGTGAGGTCTTAATGTGCATAACAAACTGTTGAGCTGGTAGAGGGAATAGAGAGTGCCAATCAATCCTATGTGATTCTGTATGAAGAGGATAGGGGTTTCGCAAGAATTTGGAATTGGAACTTGTTAGGACCCATTAGTTACTTAAGAGTTAGTGATTCTAAACTAAATAAAGGGAAAAAGGAATTAGTAGGAGACTAGGAGTGGATGATAATTTGTAACATTTTGGTTACGAGATTGGTGGAGATCTCGCACTTAAACAAGTTAGTGCTATCCCCCTTGGGTTTGGGGCATTTTGCAGTTGTTCCTACAGCAGCAATACAATTACTTTCATTTATTGGCACCAGTTCTAACAAGGCTGAGGAGAAAATCAAGCCTCTTTTTGTTTTTAAATTCCACATGTAATCACTGATATTTCTTGATACTAATTCTGCATTCATTAATATAAGCTTGTCCTCCTTCATATTTTCTATATGGATACCAGGATCCTATAAATATAGAACAACAACAAAGCCTTATCCCACTAAGTAGGGCTGGCTACATGGATCAAACGACGCCATTGAACTCTATCATGAATCATTTCTTCAATGAGACTGTTTACATGTAGATCTCATTTAACCATCTCATGTACGGTCTTTTTGGGTCTTTCTCTGCCTTTGCCCTGTCTATTGTGCATCTCATCGACCCTACTGATTGGATGGTCTGCCGATCTTCTTCTCACATGTCCAAACCACCTAAGACACGATTCTATCAACTTTTTAACTATGATTACAGAACATTAACAAACTTATTCCTCAACTCATTTCTGGATTATTTATTGTTTGTTTCTATTATTCTAACTATGATTCACAGTTTATGTGATAAAGAATTGAGTGAACAGTAATTTCTCTCTATTCTTGGCTCTTTTACAAAATCATCAAGGTGCTCTTCTCAGTGGAGTACTTGCCCTTCACCACTATGGATGCAGCTAGCCTGACTTTTGGAGGGTGAGATTGCTGTTGGTCGCCGGTCTGGAGTGTTGTCTCCCCAAATTTCGTCAAGCGCCTCCATGTGCAGTGTCGGTGTGTGAAGGAACCTCCGACGATATATTCCGCTATCTCTTTTCTGACCTTTTTCTTGAGTGTTTGTGATGTTTCACTTGTTAGCACTACTTTCTGGGAACTCTTTATAGGAAGGGTCACTCCTATTCAGTTTTGCTATGAAGTATCCCTCTTTATTTCCTATTTTTTTTTTCTTATACCAAAGGGAGTGGCTAAAACCATTCAGAAAATAATGCGGGATTTCCTTTGGTTTGGTGCCATGGATTACACATCGGAACATTTGATGAGTTGAGAGATTTATTGTCTACTGAAAAAACGAGAACTGGATCTTGGTAATGTGGTATAAAAATTTGTTAAACTTGACAAAAAAGGCTTTGACATTTTCCTTTAGAACTGCATTGTCTTTGACATAAGGTTATTAGAATCAAGTATGGCTTGAACAGAAATGGATGGGATGCAAATATTGCTTCACATGCTACTCACTCTAGCCGTTGGAAATTTATTTCTAGTGGTTATTCTACTTTCATATGTTTGCTATCTTTGAAAGTAGGGGATGGATCTCGCGTTCTTTTCTGGGAAGATCACTGGCTAGTGATGCTCCTTTTAACTTGGCTTTTCCATTTTACATAACGTTCCTATTAGGGATTTCTATTCTATACAGGGATCTTCCTAATCTTGGAACTTTCACTTTTTTAGAAATCTTAGTGATGGAGTTCCGTGAGTTAGGAAATGATTTAGGTCTGATAGAAAATACCCCTTTTAGGAAATCTTTTATCTCCCATGTCATGAGATTTATTTGAATGTTGCTTCTTTCAGGTGTGCTTTTATTGGAAGAGATAGTAAATTCTTTTGGTGCTGAAGGATATATGGCCATCGTAGATGCTGCAAAACAGTGGTTCACTGAGTCCCAAACAAGAAAAATGTCTGGGATTGCAAGCTGGTGGAGGGTATAGATAAAATTTTGGTTTTTCTTGGACTTTGAATAATCTGTAGTATGTCTGAGAGAGAATATAGTTGCGAAGTTTGATTGGTCTTCCTATGATTGGTAGTTAGAATATAACGGGTCTCAAAGAAGAAAAATGTCTTGCACTGCAAGCTGGTGGGGGGTATAGATAAAAATTTGGTTTTTCCTGGGTCTTTGAATAATCTATTATGTTTGATTGAGAATATAATTTGTGAAATTTAATCGGTCTTCTGATATTTGGTATTTTAGAAAATTGCTAGTTCTGAACTCCTTTTTTATTCTTTTATGGGGAATGCCCTGACCAACACTTTTAGTGTAAAAGAGAAGAGGGGAGAGTTGGCTAGTGTTGGTTAAAAAATAAGGCAAAAACAAGGAAAAAGTGTTCGTCATCTAGAAAGTTTCTTTTATTTTCTGTCTTGAAGATCTATTCATCACGTTGAAAGCTTGAAAGATTTATTCTGTTATTCTTAGCCATTTATGTATGCTCATGGTTATTGAAAAGGCTGAGCCATTTCTGATGTTTATGAAATGGCATACTGATTTTGCTTATTTGTTAATCATTTGTTGAGATATTCAGGTTGTTTCTTCTCACTCTTAATTGCAATTTCTAAATGCTAAACCATGGTACACAATTCTTGTTTGCCAGTTAAGAGAAGCTACGCTCTTTGCTTTATCATCTCTTTCAGAACAACTGCTTGAGACTGAGGTTTTGGAATTTTGAATTCAATTCTTAATTCTCTTTCCAGTGGCTTACTTTTTTGCACCAAATTTGATGTTTTTCTTTCTTATTCCAAATGTGTTTCTTTCAGGAGACAGGGTTTGAATCAGCAAGCTTGAAACACCTGATTGAACAGCTTGTCAGCGAGGACTCTACAGCAGGTCATATCTTGGCTATTCCTGCACCTCTTTAATGCTTCCATTTTGTTTTAGCTACTGCAGTGTGTTCAATAACTATTGTCTTATTTTTTCACCATTTCTTACAGGTCCTCTTGAATACCCTTTCCTATATGCTCGCATTTTTACTGCAGTTGCTAAATTCTCCCCAATGGTAAATGTATTCTGTCAAATCTCTAAGTAGATTCTCTACTTGTCATATTTCTGATTGTTCTTGTCATTTTGCAGCTAAGCAGTGGTGCACTAGAGCATTTTCTTTACATTGCACTGAAGGCACTTACAACGAATTTGTGAGCACAGTCATCTTGTGTTAGTTTGTATTCATCATATACTTTATTCTAACATTGTGTTTGACAGGCCTCCACCTGTAAAAGTAGGTGCTTGCCGAGCACTTTCCCAGCTCCTACCTGAAGCAAATAAAGAAGTTATTCAACCTCAGTTGTTGGATTTGTTTCCGTCACTCACTGATCTTCTTATGCAAGTACTATATAATATAAATCCTTTTGCCTTTTATTTTGTATTATTTTTGCTTGCGATAATTATGTTCATATGATTTCCAGGCATCTGATGAAACCTTGCATATGGTACTTGAAACATTGCTTGCAGTAGTTAAGGCAGGTTAGTGTATATCGTTTTCCGATATTTTAATAACAAATATCGAGTCCTCCTTCTGGAATGATTTCTCCTTTTGTATCCACATCTCTGAGTGCCATGATAAGTGTGTGTGTGCAGTCCATCTTGGCCTAGCGATTCATTTATATTTATGTTGATCTTTTCCCTTATAGCCCATGCATCTCCGGGACTGGTTGAAAGCATTTCTCCTGTGATCCTCAATGTTTGGGCATTGCATGTTTCGGATCCTTTTATCAGTATCGATGCCCTTGAAGTTCTTGAGGTAATGGATTTGCTTCCCCCCAACCCACTTTTGTTTCTGAAAAATATTGTTTGTTTACTGTTTAGTTCCTTTGTTGTTTACATTAGTGTTTTGTTTTTTATTCTTATTTTTTTTAAGCGAGACAAAACCCTCTTAGCCTTTTTGAATTATACTGAATGCTGCAAGATCAAATCCCATATTCGTATGGGTTATAGAAATGGGCAACGGCTAAATAATCTATTTCCAGTTCCAGTTACATAAGTATGGATGGGTATCATCCCAAATCAAGTAACATATTGGCAATATCAACTAACATCTGAATAGTTACCATATTTAGTACATATGCATGCATCAAGCTTATTATATTCTATATATATAATACAACGGCCCTAAAGAGAATTGATTAGGGAGTCTTGCTTTAGTCATAGTTTCTTCTGCTATTTGATTGGCTCAGAGAATTAAGAAAATTGTTTTAATTTTTAATTTTTTTTTTTTGTTGGGCTGGGGTTCTGCTTCCTGGCATCCAAGAATATGGCATTTGCGGCTCAATGGCATTGTAATTTTCTCTTGTAATAAACTTTTTTTGGTGTCTTCTCATGTAATAAACTTAATTGATCATGAAGTAATTCTAATAATGGTTTGGGAATTCAGTTTTGCATATTGCCCAATTTCCACTGATTATATTTAATCAAGATGTTAATAAGTTTGAGTCCCCTACTCCTTTGCTTGATTCTGTTCATCTCTCTGTTTTTTAGGTAGTTATAAATTTTATTTCATTTCTTGACTTCCTCTCCTAATTGAGACTCTAGTAAAATCTCGTTTTGAAATCTAAAGCTACAGCAAAGGCTGAAGCTTTTGTTTGGACTGCTATTCTTACTCAAATTAAGGTAAATGATGTTCATAGAACCCACAAAACCAATAACAGAACATCTACACTCACACACACATGAAGTATTATTAGCCCCCCAAAAAGGAGTCTCTTGAGCACTGTAGCTGCTAAGTTTCACTTAGCTTAATTCCTAAAATAGGCCTATTAAAATCCATGATTAACCGGGAAAATATTAAAGCAAAATAATAACTGAACACATGGGAGAAAGAATATGTTATTCTTAGATGATGTATCTTACCTAAGAGGAATACTGGCATCTATTTATAAATAAAACCCTAAAACTAGTATGGAGATAATGATAAATATCAGTGCTAATCTTAAGGGATCATATTTGATATTCTATGATATGATATGATTTTGTCCTGATTTCTAACAAGGCCTAACTTACTTCAATCCTATTTCTCCCTTTATATCCAGTACTCCACACACCTTGATTTTATTAGGATAGGTAGCATTTGGTTTACAAAGGAACGGAGACAGACACACAGGTAGAGAGAGTGGAGAACACAGACAGACAATATTTGTCTGTAATCTTGTGTTACGTACCCCATATATGGTTTCAGGGAAAGAAATAGAATGTAAACTCTTGAAATGGCAGAGTAGTGGTGTATAGCCATTTTCTTAGATAGACAGATGAGTTTTTATATTAGAGGATAAAAGAACTAGAGGGGTTTAGCTTGGAAAATAGGGTGGTCCGAATCCATAGAGTAGTAGCCTCTTGAATGCTACTTGTGTCTTCCTTTACCGCATATTTCTTACTTTCCCTAATTCTTACTTTTCCAAATGTTGTTTCAGAGGCAAGAATGATATCTCATTGATATCTTTCTTCCCCTCTGCTTCTATTCTATCTTCTTCTATTCTCTACTCTATTTTTCTGCATTATCTTCTACCGCACAATATTCTGCTCTATTGTTTATACTATACCAGGATCTTAGATCTTATTTGTTGCAATGTGCAACAAGACAGAAAAGACTTCGGACAAAATTATCTTTGTCAGACCAGCACTAGATAAGTTTTCGGCGGTGGCGGTTTGACAACAGGTATTGATGCTTCGATGGGGCAGTGAGGTCAATACTTTTTGTCCCTTGGACATACTGTCTCTATCTTGTCTCTCATTAGTCACTCCAAAAGTCCAAACACTTTGAAGCTTTTGGCCATGTTTCTATGTCCCTAACTCTGAAACAAACACGACCACCTCTTCCAAATGATTCACTTCTCACATCTCTGACTAATATTTAGTATAACATGTAGGGCCAATAATGCTTGGCTCAGTCCCTCTTGTTCTAATCAGATGAGCTTCAAAAATATATGCATCTTACTGCTTTCCTCAATTGTGTATTACCTACGGTTTAGATTTTGATTGCGGGCTTATCGTATTTAGGATCGCCTATAGTGATATCATTTTGGTATATCCATTTGGTGTCTTTAAAGATTTCTGGGTTTGCCCAGCAGATTTATTTAATTTTCTCCTTACTAAATTAAGAGGTTTTGTATCTTGTAAAGAAGCAAAGATCTTGTGGGTGTGCTTAGATTTTGCTGGGACTCGGAAGAAAAGTACTAAAATATAGCTTTTGTTTTTCCACTTATGGTCATTTAAAGAGATTTAAATATAAATGGTTTGCTTGATCTGAGATCTGAAATTATTAGTCACTTAATATTTTAATTCTTCATGCTTCGTCAATGGTTTAGCTGCTAGATTTCTAACTGCACACTTCATTCATATTTCCAGGCAATCAAGGGTGTTCCTGGATGTATGCATCCTTTGCTTTCCAGAATTTTGCCATATATTGGACCAATTTTGAATAAAGTATGACTACTTAAATTTATTTTAATTTCTATAGATTGTTATTTCTGATGCAGTTTTTCAAACTTTCTGATAACCCTGATGCACCTCTTCAAATTTTCTGGTAGCCCCAAGAGCAGGCTGATGGGTTAGTAGCTGGGTCATTAGATCTGATAACAATGCTGCTAAAGGCAAGTCACTTGCACTGTAGCCAGTTTCTTTTACTTTTGTTAAAGTCATTAGTTAACTTGATGTTTAAGATTGTACTCTATGATTTTCTAATATCAGCTTGTTATAGCTTTGTACAGAATGCACCGGTTGATGCTATCAAAGCAATATATGATGTCTGTTTTATTGCCGTTATCAAAATAACCCTTCAAAGTGATGACCACAGTGAAATTCAGGTCAACTTTTTTAGATACACATAAATATCCAACAATTTCATTACTGTATTTGAAACTACTTCGGATTGCAATACAGAATTGAATGTTTGCATTAACTGATGTATGCAGAATGCTACGGAATGTTTGTCTGCTTTTGTATCCGGGGGAAGAGAACACGTTCTTTCTTGGGGATCAGATTCTGGATCAACTATGAGAAGTTTACTTGATGTAGCCTCAAGGTAGTCAACAGTTATTTTACATATCTTGGTAGATTAAAATCTGCAATTAATGCCATCTGCATTGCATTCCAGGGACCAGAATGCATTTTCTAGGTGGAGTTCAAGGCAAAATTCATAATCAAATTAATTGATGGAAAACTTGCTATAATAATTAAAATTTCTTTCTTCTGTTCAAGTTTTCATGTTGAGCCTTGCTGCAGGACTTGAAAAAAAAAAATGAAAAAAAGCAAATGGGTGACTTCTAGCTCTACATATATTTATTCAATTATTCCAACATGTCAGTTATCCATTATTATTTTATGAATTTATTCCCATTACATTTTGTGGCTAGAAGTAAGTGGAAGGTTCAATTTTGTAATCTTGAAAGGTAATTGCTGAATGGTTTTAGTAACCAAAATGCATGGCAGCTTAGAGCTTACATTCTGGGGGGGGGGGGGGGGGGGGGGGGGGGGGGGGGG
>JASCZI010030944.1:12529-24729 GCA_036250425.1 Stylosanthes scabra
GTTTTTTGCATGGTCTGTACGTTCGTCTCTGTGTGTTTACTTTTAATGTTTCTGATTTTTTACTCTATTTGTTGTAAACTGGGAACAGACTACTGGATCCTAATTTGGAAAGCTCGGGATCTCTTTTCGTTGGAAGTTACATTCTTCAGCTTATATTGCATTTACCATCACATATGGCAGCACATATACGAGACTTGGTTGCTGCTATTGTAAGACGTATGCAATCTGCTCAAATTTCTGGCTTGAAAAGTTCACTGCTAGTAGTTTTTTCAAGATTGGTAATATATTCAAACTTTCATATTAAGTTTGGTTAATTCTTTTGTTGCTATTTACTTGGGAGGGATATCTGATTAGTAGCATATGGAAGTGGGAAAGAATTACTTGCATGCCTTGATTTCTTAGATCCCAGCATTTTATAATATCCTAGATATATTCTTCTCGTGTGTGATGTTTGCATTAAATCTTAAAATATGGTTGGAAAGAAATACAAGGTGTGAAAAATTTTGACCTAACCTAATTGTGGGGCAAGTTTGAAATTTCTAAGTCTATAATATTTTTGTAGCTAATTAAACTCTCGTAGTATTTAGTTAAATATTCAATTTCTAATAATATGCAGGTGCATATGAGTGTTCCTAATGTCGGACAATTTATTGATTTGCTGATCTCTATTCCTGCTGAAGGTCATGATAACTCCTTCGCTTATGTTATGTCAGAATGGACTAAGCAGCAAGGTGAACATCCTTATTCCCTTAATCTTGTGAAATGCTTGTAACTTTACTTTTGAAATAGATGTACTTTAAAGTCGGAAGGGAAGTCTTTTAGGCATAGAAATAGAAATAAACAGTACCTTGTCTCACTCAGACTCACTGTGCAGACTCCCACTTACCCTTTTTCTTTTTTTTTTTTTTCCCTTTTATTTTAATATTTTTTGGACATGCCCTTTTTCTGATTACAGCAGCCTGAACGTTGGATTATTGTAAAGTTTAGTCCTTTTGCTGGGAGCCAAAAGGGGTTTTCAATAGAGAGGAGAGGAGAGAACAGGAAGAGTTTTTTTTTTTTTTTTTTTTTACCTTGTCATGGGTCCCCATTTAATTACCTTCACGGGAAAAGTGAATACCTGTGTATGAATAGATATTACCTTAAAAAAATTAAAGAAAAAATAACACAAAAGATAACATAATCCAATACAATTCAGCAGATTCTAACACAATCCAACACAATTCAATATAATTCAACAAACATTAAAATTCCATAACATATTCATTATAAAAAATAACATTTTAAAGGAATAGCATAAAAATATTTTCCAACATAATAACATAATTGATCATAAGAGTAATTTGGTAATTTTATATTAGCAAGAATTTATCGGGTCCGCCCCTGTGCACGTCTTTCTGGGTATTTAACAGGTCCCCATTTAGTCCCGTGGGTATTCCTCATGGATAACCGTTCTGGCAGCTATTTTTATTTTTTATTTTTTATTCTTTTTCCTTCCATCCTTGGGAGGGTTCAGACATGAGAATGATTAACTGCAAAGGTTAACATCCACATATAAAAGATGTAACGAATTTAACCGGATGGTATTTGATGGCAGGTGAGATACAAGGGGCTTACCAAATAAAAGTTACTACAAGTGCCCTGGCCTTGTTGCTAACCAGTAGGCACAATGAATTGGCAAGAGTACACGTCCAAGGTCATCCAATTAAGGTATTACAATTTTATATTGATTCAATATATTCATTTAAACATTCTTTTCGAGGTGCATGCTGAGTAGTTGAGGTTATTTGCTTTTTGAAGTCTGGTGGGGGAATAACGACAAGGTCGAAAGCTAAATCAGCTCCATATCAATGGGTAATGTTGCCACTTCCTACAAAGGTAACTCCATTTTAGTATATATAGAACCTTGAATTTCATAAGATATTATTTCATCACAAAGGCTACTTGTTTGTAGCATGTTGTGTACTGCCAAATGAGTAAACCATGTGAACTCGATGCACTGTCAAGTGGTCCCCTTTTTGTTGTTTATCATTGCAAATACTCATGGCGGTTTCATCCAGAGAAATGAATCACTAATGATTTCATATCACATCAGTATGAAAAATATTATATAAGTAAAAATCGATAACCAAAACTTTGGTTTCAAAGGACAAAGAACACTTCAATCCATCACAAGTATAATTTATTGATGATTAATCTTTATAGTTTGTTTGTTTTACTTACGTATTTATTTTCATATTTAAGTATTTAAATAACAATAGTATTTAAATACATTAAAGATTTATACATTATAATTTTGTAGCTTTGAACCTCTCATAACTAATTTAATTTTGTAATGGACCCTACCTGATTTTTCTGCCACCAATTTGCAGATAGTATGTTTGTTGGCAGATGCATTAAGTGAAATACAAGAACAAGTTTTGGCTGGAGATGAAGAGGTAAAATTTCCACAAATGAATGTGTATCCAGATTGTCATTGTTATCTTAGGACGCATACTAAATAATAAATAAAACTTCTCATTTAGTCCATGAGCAAGAAGGAATACAGCGTAATTCGGAAAACCATAATGACGCATTTTAATGCAAATTAATGTTTACAGATTTATAGGAAGTTCCTTTGTGATGTGGTCAGGTTGATAAGCAAATTACTTTTAACCGTTTAGAAATTGAGGGCCTATTTGGGAATCCTATTGCATTTTATTTCGATAAAGAGAGATTACTCTTGATAAAGTACTTGGTGTCTTATTGCTTAAATTAAACCCTAAACCCCAAAAAGGGCAATGAAAACTTGTTTCTTCATTTCTCACTTTAAACGTTGATTCAGGATAGCGACTGGGAAGAAGTGCATGCTGATACCATTGACAATGATAGAGAGTTACTTCAATCAGTCTCTGTTTCTGCATCCGGAAGAAACAATTATGAACATCTTGAAGCAATGGCAAAAGTGTTTAATGAGGTTTGTTGAGCTATTTATCCTACTATCAAAGGTCATGGAATCTATGATACCTATGGTTATGGTGGTTATAGTGGCTAAACAACTTTGGCGAAGGTGTTGCTAAAATTAAAGTCACGTTTTTCTACATTTTGGTAGCCCTTTTTATTTTGATTTTTCAATAGTGTCATTAAATAGTAAAAAAGCCTTACTTTAATTTTAACCACACTTTTTAAGAGTTACTATGGTTGTATAGCCACCGTAGCCACCATAGCATTCACCTTTTATATTTACTACTACTATATTCTAAACCTCCTTCACAATTGTAAGGATCAAGAGGACCAGTATGAAGATGATCTATTAAGCATCACGGATCCTCTTAATCAGGTATGTCCTCAGAGTCTATATGTTTCGTTTCAATGTAATGCACGAAAAACTGCTTATTGAATTTTCAATAATGTCACTTGTTATTGACACTTGACAGATAAATCTGTCAAATTACCTTGTGGATTTCTTTGTCAACTTTTCTCGGTCTGACAGACAGCTCTTAGATCACATTTGCGAGGTTATCCTGCTTTTTGAAATTATTTTCTACCGGTTAGACTTTTTGGCATATGGATGAATGAAAACTTAACCTTATTCTGTCTTATTTGCTCCAGAGCTTGAATCAATCTCAGCGAAATGCAATTCAAATGGTACTCCAAAGATGAGGACATTTGGTGTGGAGTACAATTAGGATCAATCTATATGATGGAGAGAAATTGAAAAGGCATTTTAAAATTTTTTTTTTTACAGGGTGGAATCTGTTTGGGGATCCTACAGATGATATCTTCTTGTGTTCCCCTTTGTATCCTCCTTTGTATCTTTTCATTCAATGTGTTGTATGTTTTACTTTTTTTTTGTGAACCCATGTGTTGTATGATAACGGTTTCAGTTTTGGGATTGACACATGTTTTTTTTTTTTTTTTTTTGGTACGCTCCCATGTTCATTGTTTGACTTGGAAGTTTTATGCATTGACGGTAACATTTGTCTGGAATTTGTTAACGAGGAAAAAAAAAGATGTGTATAAGAACGTAGCATGGACACTTTTTTCATAGACAAAATTGACCATAAAAAAAAAAAAGCCTCATCTAACTTCCCCCCATTTTAGGGTCTTAGAACCCTAAGCTTGGAAATACTAGAGAAAAAGGATAGGAAATAAAACTTTCTAGAGTTCGTACCATGAAAATTGGTATAGTTGCGTAGGGAAGGATGCGATCAGAGTTACTAAGGAAACTGAAGAGTGATAACAAGAAAATGAAGAAATGACCTCTTTTTGGTTATGCTGGAGGATATAGGTCAACGTTGAAATTCGGTTATTAACAATGGAAGGTGAGATATGATTATCGTCTTTTATTTATTTATTAAATTTTTGGTTGGTTGGCAATAGTGGTGTTAGAGGTGAAAAAAGAGGTTGAAGATGATGAAAGGAACGGGTAGTTTGAAATTTTTAAATAATTTACAAAAAAACTTAAACGATTGAATGCTTTTTTCCAAAGGGAGGCCATCTTTCTTTGAGTCGAATGTTTGTTTTGTTTTCATAGGCATAGTGAGTCTGTCAGTACCCAAATATTTATCCTTATTAGAAATGGTTATTTGCTCACACCTATCAAATTGAGACTTTGTATATCCAACATTCTTAGCTTCTGAAGAATAATTAATAGCTTTAATTTATTTTTCTAATCATATATGTGAGTGCATTAGCATATTAATTATCTTTTAAAAAAAATCAACCAATACATTTTCTTTTGTATTAATTTTAGACATATGTAATAATTATGTTTAAAACTACGAGCATGCAAAAATTATCAATGAAACATTAAGGCCTTATTATTTAATGAAACTACATTTTCTATATATTTCTACATGTACTTTTTTGCAGGCACAGGTATTTTATGGAATTCACTCTAACACAATAAACAAATGATCGTGGCTTTATAGATATATATTTTCAGGTACTCTTCTGTTTATTAATAACATATTTTCCATTTTTTCCCTTAATATATTGAACTTATATTCTTTTATATATAAATTGCTAAAAGTTACGTCTTAGATGATATGCCTAAAAGAACGTGTGGTTCGTGAAAAAATATAAAATAATTGGAAATCATACGTTGTAAATTATTTTGATATAAAGTTTTTAACGTAAAATTATCAGGAACTTTATTTACCGATAATATTGCTATGTCATTGGATTTTTTTTTTAAATAAATAAAAAAAATTACTAATGTAGACGCGGTCTCAAACAATTACATTTTAATGTACATTTTACGTATCTCAAGCTTGCAAAACCCGAGATATACTAAAATCAAATTTTATGCTCCTATCTCGGAGACAGTGTTAATGCAAAACAGCATGATTCTATTTTTTGACGATGTAGTCTTGAATGATAATTTCTTTCATGCACTGACTATAGTGTTAATATAAAACAACATGATTCTATTTTTAGTATATCTCGGGTTCTGTAAATTCGAGATACATGTATAGTGTATTTTGGGATTGCAGAGCCTTGATAAGTAAAAGATAAATAAAAATGTAATTTTGTGATATAAGTAATAGGTGCCTACATTGATTTTATTGTTTTTTTTTATTTATTTATTTATAAAAAAAATCTTATGTTATTTGAGTTCGTATTATTTAACATTTAATTTCTATTTCGTTTGTACCATTTTTTTTTTCATTTTATTAATATTTCCATGTAATTTAACTTATATAGATAAAGAATGCATTATGCAATTCCTTGTTAGAATCTAAGTAATACATAAAGATTTCAATCTTGCTATTTGAACAAGTGAATTAGCTAAACAAGTGGTTAACCAAGTAACCAACAAATACCATCCTCACTCTCATTAAAAGAACGCGTGATTACACCCATTGCTAAACTTGCTTTGCTTTGTTCAGAAAACGTAACTACCACTCTCCACTCTCTTCACTTTCTTCAAACGTTCAACTCTTCAAATTCAAATATTCAGGAACCATCAAGAAATCTTCTGCAATCGTTTAAAAAATCAAGAAACCAAGCAATTGAAGCAAGGAAATCGATCGACGAGTCCTCCATCATCAATCGAAGATCAAAACCGCGAAATCAAAAGGTATGGTTCGGCCAAAACTTTCATATTACTACTTTTGGATTTCTGTCATGGATTCTAGGTTAGGTTTTATGTTCATTGTTTGCTTGCGTTGTTGATTAGGACTTTCGGTGTGTTTTGATTTCATTTATTTAGATTCAAAAACTGTTAACTCTTGTATATGTGCATTCTAGGTTAGATTTTTTGCGCATTGTGTGCGTGCATTGTTTTTTTTGAATTTTGAATGGCTTTTAATTTCGTTATCACAGATTGCAAAACTGTTTCCTCATGTTTCTACGCATTCTAGGTGATGTTTTTTGTACATTGTATGCTTGGATTGTTGATTAGCACTTTGGTTGGCTTTTAATTTCTTTATTTTAGATGGCAAAATTGTTTCCTCATGTTTCTGCGCATTCTAGGTTATGTTTCTGCGCATTCTAGGTTATATTTTTTGTACATTGTATGCTTGGATTGTTGACTAGCAATTTGGTTGATTTTTAATTTCGTTATTTCAGAATGCAAAACTCATTTCTTTTCTGCACAATTTGGCATTTCATTTCTGCACAATTTAGCATTTCATTTCTGCACAATTTGGGATTTCATTTCTGCACAATTTGGGATTTCAGTTCTGCACAATTTGGCATTTCATTTCTGCATAATTTAGCATTTCTGCGCATTCTAGATTATGTTTTTTGTACATTGTATGCTTGAATTGTTGATTAGCACTTTGGTTGGCTTTTAATTTCGTTATTTCAGATTGCAAAACTATTTCCTCATGTTTCTGCGCATTCTAGGTTATGTTTTTTTTTACATTGTATGCTTGGATTGTTGATTAGCAGTTTGGTTGGCTTTTAATTTCGTTATTTCAGAATGTAAAACTCATTTCTTTTCTGCACAATTTGGCATTTCATTTCTGCAAAATTTGGGATTTCATTTCCGCACAATTTGGCATTTCATTTCTGCACAATTTAGCATTTCTGAGCATTCTAGGTTATGTTTTTTGTACATTGTATGCTTGGATTGTTGATTAGCACTTTGGTTGGTTTTTAATTTCGTTATTTTAGATTGCAAAACTGTTTCCTCATGTTTCTGCGCATTCTAGGTTATGATTTTTGTACATTGTATGTTTGGATTGTTGATTAGCACTTTGGTTGGCTTTTAATTTCGTTATTTCAGAATGCAAAACTCATTTCTTTTCTGCACAATTTGGCATTTCATTTCTTCACTATTTGACATTTCTTTTCTGCTCAATTTACCATTTCATTTCTGCACAATTTGAGATTTCATTTCTGCACAATTTAGCATTTCATTTATGCACAATTTAGCATTTCTGCGCATTCTAGGTTATGTTTTTTGTACATTGTATGCTTGGATTGTTGATTAGCACTTTGGTTGGCTTTTAATTTCTTTATTTCAGATTGCAAAACTGTTTCCTCATGTTTTTGCGCATTCTAGGTTATGATTTTTGTGCATTGTATGCTTGGATTTGATTTTTGTGTTGTTCATCTCATATTTATTGTACATTTATATTTGCAGGAACAATGGCAATAAAAACTATAGGGAAGAAACAGAAGGGTAGTGGCAAAAAGAAACAATATAATGTAAGTTTGAGTTTAGCTCATCTTTTTATCACTTTTTCTTGATTTAAATACAATCTTCTAACCTGTCTTCTCCAAAAATTTTGCAGAAATCCAACAGAACAAGGTGCAGCCCGAGTGATGTCGCAAAGTTGCTCTAAAAACTTTCATCCGAGCAAAAGACAGTTGTGAGAGATATGGGCTTCGGTGCCTTGGAAAACCTCTCCATGTTAAATATCAGCAAAAAAATGATGATGGAGCTGCTGGATTGCTTCAACATAAATGACAACAGCATGAGGACCACTTTAGGAAGGATAACGCTCAATGCAAGTAAAATCCGGCATGCCCTTGGACTGAACGCAAGGGGGAGAAAGCTGCTGTCAACAGTTTCAAAGGTGTTTCCATAGTATCTTTAAAGAGAACGGTGATAGAGACAAAACCAGATCCTGAAGAAAACACCAGAAAATTCAAGAGGGCCTTCATTCTGTATAACCAGAAGACTTTCTTGTGTGCGACCAATTCCACTCCTCTTTCATCGAAGCATTTCCTAGCGATTGTCAATGTTGACAATCCGAGACAAATGAATTGGGCAATGCACGTGTGCAGCTTCCTTTTGGATGGAATAATAGAAATGAGGCGGAAGAACTCGAAGGGGCTTGAAGGTTGTGTGTTTGCTATGCTCATCATATATATATTTGCATGAGACACACTTCGGAGAGTACTCCAAAGATGACGAAGCTCGACCTCCATGGATTTCATATTGGAGAGGGGATACGCTGAAGGAGAGATTGAAGCTTGAGAAGAAAGATCCAACTGTAAGTACATTGATTTTTGATTGTCTTTTACATTTCTGTGCAGTTTATTTATACAATGTCTAATTTTCTATGCTCTGTTTGTGTGCTTTGTAGGGGCTGTTTTGTCAAGCTAAACAAAGGAAGGAAAAATGAAAAAGAAAAAAACAACGGATCCAAAAAAGGTGGAAAAATCAACAAAAATGGGGAAAAAGGAAATTCTGTGTAGCAAATTGGCAAAGTCTGTGCAGATGGAGGATGCAACTAAAGAAAAAAAGACACTCGGAAAGAGAAAACATCATGAGGAAGCTGAATCTGAGGATGAATCTGATGTTATTTCCTCAGAATCTGAATCTGAGGATGAATCTGAGGATGTTCCCTCAGATTCTGAATCAGAACCAGACCCAGAGAGAACAATCTCTCAAGATGACAAGTAAGTAACTTTATTTCGATGAAATTTACTTATGTAAAGTTTGGCATTTCATTTCTGTACAATTCGGCATTTCTTTTCTGCACAATTTGGAATTTCTTTTCTGCACAATTTGGAATTTATTTTATGCACAATTTGGCATTTCATTTCTGCACAATTTAGCATTTCATTTCTGCACAATTTGGAATTTCATTTCTGTCCAACTCTGATTGTTGATATTAATTGTTTACAGCATAGGAAGAAACCAAAGAAGGACAAGAATAGCAGCGTAGCCTCCACAAAATGCAGAGGTTAATGCTGTAGTAAGAAATGAAAGAAGGTCTAAAATTAGGCATGAGGTTAATGCTGCAGCAGTGCAGCCTCCCCAGAGTGTAGAGCTTAATGCTGCAGCAGTGCAGCCTCCGTAGAATGCAGAGGTTAATGCTGTAGGAAGAAATGAAAGAAGATCGAAACATAGGCATGAGGTTAATGCTGCAACAATACAGCCTCCACCAAATGCAGAGCTTAATGCTGCAGCAATGCAGCCTCTATCAAATGCAGGGATTAATCTTGCTCCTGTGAAAGAACCTCATGCTGAGTCTTCGACTCTAAGTTCAGAGATTATTGCTGATGCTGGAGCTATTCCATTACCCCCTTGATAAGCCGCTCGCAGCCGCTCTTGCCACTGGTTCGGAATTCCTTAATTTAAAAGCAGGATTTCGTTGTAGAGGAATCCAAACTAGCTATGAGAATGACGGCGAGGTCATCAACAGAAAAAGGTGTCACAGGATGCAACCAGTTTAAAATACCGAGTATGGACTCGGGTCGTTCTCCCTAGGAAATGAAAATGGTGTTTTTGCGTTTGGTTGAGAAAAGAGTTGGGGTTGCAGTTGTTTGTTTGAGAGCAGAGCGCAAGAAAACAGATGAAAAACAGCAGTGAATTAAAGAGTTCACGGCCATGGGTTGAAATACTGTGCGTCCCTATGATCACTACCGATCCCAGATTTGATGGACTATCACTTAAAGGAAACTAACCACCACAGGGTAGCGGAGTTAACCCCTATCCGAATGTCCTAGGCATACACAACAGCGGGGGACCTAGGTTTTACAACAAAACTCGAGTAAATCCCACGTCACCAGGAAGAACTCACCAGTAGTGCAACTTGCACCGAATTAAGTCTGTATCATTAAGGTCCCCATGCTGTTGGCAGGGGCGTAGCGTTAACGGCATTGAAATTAACTCCATTCCTCCCATCCGTTGCCCTTAGGGATCGGCAGCTAAGGTCATCCGCACATTTCAACCCATAGCCGAGTCGCTATGGTCACTACTCGCTACGGACAAAAATCATAGTTGCGGAAATTAAACAGGCAGCATAATGGTAAGACATGATAGCAAAATAGCAGAAAACAAACGGATAGAATAACGGCAGTAAAATTAAATAATTCAGAAATCAATTCGACAGAGTAACAGTATATAAAATAGACAATAAAAAAATAGTAAAATGTTTGGCTAGTGAAATGGACAAAAACTAATGGAAATCCTAAAAAACTAAACTAAGAGAGAAAATGGGAGAACATGAGTTCCCCTAAAACTCTAAAAAATTATTCAAGACTCATGATCCCCAAAAATGGGGCTCAAAAGGGTGTGTAGTGAATGGGGTAGCACCCCTCCTATTTATAGGCCTCCATTTGGCTTGAAATTCCCTTTTTGGCCTTCATTTTGCTTGCTGCCCACGTACCTGTGTGTACGCACCCAATTCCTGTGCGTACGCACATGTCAGAAAATGTGACTTGCACATCACTCCAGCTTTGTGTGCGTACGTATCGGTGGCGTGTATGTATGCATATAGGACATCTATACATCGTTGCGAAGCTCTAGATGTTAGCTTTTCAATGGCGTTGGAATCAAGTCGTTTGGACCTCTGTAGCTCAAGTTATGATCAAATTAGTGACAAGAGGTCAGGATTGACAGCATTAGGAGAATTTTGAGCACTGATCTTTGGACGCGAACTTCTCATAGAATCACTTAGAACCGGACGAAGTGTTCATCATAAGAGTTGTAGGTATTGAATTCTTCTTAACAAAGAGTCCAAGTTTGCTCCAATCCGATGACTATAGCTCCCTTTCTCCTCTTCTCATTCTTGCTCCTTTTGCCTTCCTTGGCCACTTCCAATCCAATTCTAACATATCTATCCCTGAAACATTTGAACAATCACATCAAGGTATCAAATAGAATGGAAATTAAGTAAGTAAGTAAATATATATCAAAATATGACCAAAAATGAATGTATTCACAATTTAATCCCTAAGGAACAACAATTCATGAATGCACTCAATTTGCAAGTATTTAAGTGAGTTTGGTTTGATAATTTGCTTATTTATAGCACAAAATAAACCATCAGAAATGGGTTTATCAACCCTCTACCTGAGAATCCTGCTGCCGCTGCTCCAATAGAAACTCTTCCTCCAAATGCTACTCCTGCTGGCGCTCCAATAAACCAGCTTCCTGAAATGCTGCTGCCACAGTAGACCCTCCATCTCAAGGGGTTGCTGCTGCAATTGATGATGTGCTGGTTACTCCTCCAGACTCTGGAATAGAGGTTGTCGAGGCAACAAGTACCGAAGAAGAGTTAATCAGGAGAGAGATGAGCGAAAGCATGTAAGTAAATCTTGAGAAAATGCTTAACTGCGCAGAAATAATATTCCACTCTGTACAGAAACTATTATCATCATTTGCTTTTTTCTTTAATTAATATTAATTTCCTTTTTCATTCAACTACTTTGCAGTACTAATCTGGTGGTAGAAACACATGTTGACAAGGGTGTGATTGGTCAACAAGAGTCGGTGATAGAAGAATTGACCCACAGATATTGGGAGTCAAACAAGTAAGAACCTTGAATTAATTATAAAACTGCGCAAAAAGCATATTCGAATCTGTACATAAACCTTTTACCTTATTTCTTTTCTGTTTCAATTTTGATTTAACTACCTTGCAGTGATCCTAAAGAGAATGTACTAACTGATAAAGAGGTACAGGAAGAAATGAATAGGAATATAATGATAATGGCCAAAATGGCAGTAGCACAGAGTGAGATGGATCCATTGCCTTCATTTGAGCTCGGCTTTGACTTTGGAAGTCAAAGTCAGTCTCAATCTCAACCTGAAAAAGAAAAAGAGCCTGAACAAGAGACTGAAAAGCTTGATCAAGATGTGCAGAAACTGAAAAGCACAGAAATACAACAATATCTTCAATGATGTCTATCCTCATACACCCTTCAACATCTTCTTCCTTTGGATATTGCATTGCCTTGAACACATTAATAACCATCTTTTCATCGTGCACTCGAAGAGTAAGTTCTCCCTTTTGTACATCAATGAGAGCTCT
>JASCZI010030946.1:0-15427 GCA_036250425.1 Stylosanthes scabra
CCTCAAACTTTTGGTGGTTGTTTATCAACTCCACAATGGTTGTCATTCATCAAAACCTAATCATAAAAACCTTGCATGCATATTGTAACATGGTTTACAGTTTTTGTTTCTCAGTTGACGTTTTCAATTCCGCTCTTCCATTCTCACTAGTATGTTTCCCATTGTCTAGTTGTTCTTGCTCTATTTTTCTGACCGACATCTTATTTGGCTCTCTCCTCCCTGTCACTATACTTTTTTTACATGTGCTTCCTTGACTGTTATTTCTCTTCCAGCAATATACGAGCCGTCCAGTTTTTCTATCACCCTCATCGCTCCACCCTTTGCAAGGCAAGCAGGTTCTCCTTTGCAATCTTAGGTTTCCTGGAGATGAACACATCCACCACATTATCGCATAGCCCAAACTCTTTGTACAAAAACCTTTTGGTGATATGGCTTGACAAGTTGTCCACAAATAGTGAGTAGGTCTTCCTTTCAATATCTCTCTATTTGTCAGCCACGTCGTTTCTGAAATTCTTCCAGTTTGAGTTTTTCCTATTCCGTTTTATTTGCCACCCATCACTCTCTTGAGCTCCCTTGTTATTGGTGTTATTCGTTCCAGCAACTATATCTCTCCATGATTTCCTTCCATACCCTAGCCCCACCGCCTTGCAACTGATACAAACCCCCTACACTCTCCCCCTTATTTCTTCGGCATGCTGGCATCCTCACGGAGTTTCTCCCTCACGCCCAATGCCCCACTCACACCCTTTCCTACCCAGACTTTAGCAGAGCTCATGACTCTTTAACTTTAGGTCTTATTATTTGGCTTTTTATTGTTTAAGTCAACATTTTGGAAGTATACGATGTAAACTGGGAAGTGTAAAAATATTGCATATCAACTTTTTTGAAATGTTTTATGCATGTGCACATGTGAAAGAATAAGATTTAAAGCAAGTTACTTGACTCATTTTGTAAAGCTAGTCCCGCTATCATAGTCAGAGGGACTAGATAACGTAAAATTGTGTCAATGTCGCGCTCTCAACCAGCAAAAATGGAGCAGGTTGATGGAATGATGAATGTTACTAACGGAGTATATATTTTATTTTGCATAATTTTCATTAAATTATTGGTAAGTACTTTTATCTTTTGTGTGATCATTTATATCAACTTTTGTCTATTTTTCCATGTTTAAATGAAATAATTACTTATATTTTATATTACTTAAAAAAAAATAGTCACACTTTTGTGCGTTATCTCTTAATTTCACATGTAGTCAAATGTGTAGGTTATGCCAGCGAAATTTAAAAATATTTAATCTCGTTGATAAACTTACGAGGTTACTGCTTTTTCTCGAGGAACACTTATGGGCTAATGATATTGATATATGTCATGAGATGTGGAATTCAAAATACCAAAATTAGTAATTATGTCCTAGGATAATTTAGACATTTTTTCTATTTAGAAAATATCAAAGAATGGGATGAGGAATTCCACTTGGGTCCATGAGCATGTCTTAGGGGAACTTTGCCCCCTTAGATAATATTTCCATATATATTATTTCTTGTATTTGAGGTCTTAATAGGTACATTTTTTGCGGGGGTTATATCCCTTGCTCAATGAGAAATAGTAGGGTGTGTTTAGTTTGTATTTTCTTTTTCTATTTTTTTATTTTTATTATTCTTTTTATTTTAAATTTTGAATGAAAAAATGACTTTCTTCTAGCTTCACGCGAATGGCAGATGAGGGGTTAGGGCAAAACAATATCAAAAGATAACTTAATTACATTTCGTTGGAGAAGTACCCACGGAAGAGAAATGTTGGGGTATTATGAAGTACCTATTGGAGCATCATCGTCTAGAAGTTTAGAAAATTCCAGTGTTTTGAAAATCAAACTAGACTAGCCGGTTCAACTAGTATAACAATGAACCGGTCCAATTGATGGTTTGGTTCTTAAATAAATCGAATCGCAGAAAATCGATTAAAAATCTATCAAATCGGTACTTAACCAAAGAACTTGTGAAACTAATTGGATTTTTAATGAGGAAAACCTGGTCTTTTTAAATTATATTATATTTTAAATAAATTTATTATACATTTAATGAAAAATACCCATACTACCCACGAAATATTTGAACACTGATAAAACTACCCATGAATGAAGAAAGAGTTTTATACCCATGAAAGATGAACTCCGTTTGTCAAAATTACTCAAATATCAACAGCTAACATGACAATTAGCACTCCAGTTAACATTGTTTGGGTAGTTTTGACAAACGAATCACATTTTTCAGGCGTAAAATTCTTTTCCTTCATTCATGGGTAGTTTTTTGTCAACGCTCGAATCTTTTGTTAGTAGTTTGGTATCTTTTCTTATATTTAAGTAAATAAGTTTGACCACGATTCTACCTCGCTTAACCATTAAACCTTTAAACCAAACACTCTAACGGTTTAATAACCAGTCTGGTTCTCGCAACATTAAAAAAATCATAATTTATCGGTCTTACAAAGAAAGTAAGACACTAATCTTTCTCATAAATTTCTATGGTAATAAAAATGTGCTAAGTATTTCGTCTAAAATTTTTAATAAAAAAATTACTAAATTTATCCATAAAAGACTAAAACACCGACAAATCTACCAAAAAAAAAAAAAAATTTATACCCATGAATGATGGGATTTGGTCGACAAAATTAACCAAATTCTAAAAAATATTTAAAATCTCCAAACTACCTCTTAATTTAAATTAATCTTAAATTTTAATTCTATCCCACACCCAAATCCCCACCACGACTCAAATTCTTCCTCACCACAACTTTAGTTTCCAACTACCACCATCATCGCTGCAATCACGACCGCCATCCCCGCCATCTTCTCTGCACCATGATGGTGTTTGATAGATAAATAACGTAGTTCTGAAAATCAGATCGGACCAGCAGGTCGGACCGATTTAACAGTGAACCGGCCATGATCACAGTCCAGATCAGCATTAAAAACCGTCCTTTTAAAAACCGGAGTCGAACCGATGAGCCGGCTGAAAACCGGTCGATCGGACCGAACTGGGATCCGGCCAGTTTTCTCTCAAAGGAGAAATTAATCTCCAAAATGCAAGACATGGGTTTCCAACCCTTGTCCTCATTGGAATTAAAATGGATGTTTGCCATCAAGCTATACCAACTTTTAATGATACTAAGGCAAATTGTTAAATATATTAGAACCTTCATTTTCAACTTGTTCATATTTATTTATGTTATCTTCATTTTTATTTGTACATCATTATTAGTATTAAAATAAATTTAATTAAATATTTATAAATTAAAATAAAACACTTATTTTTTACTTTTCCCACTGTTGAAATATTTACTAATATTAGTTTTCAATTAAATTCTTGTATATAATAATGTAATATATACAAAATAAGTAATAAATATTAAAATATGAAGATAATAGTTATTTTAATATAAAACTACTTAATATTCACTTTGTGTATTGCATTTGAGTGAAATTATTATACTTTAATTGATTTAGCATGTTAAACTTAGAAGACAATTTATATATGTATGATGATATGATTATATTTTGTATCTTTATATTTATTTAATATTTATATTATTATATTATAAAATGGTTGAACTTCTGGTTGAATCGGTTAAACTTTAAAAACCTCTAACCATTAGCTTGAACGGTTCGAAGACCGATCCGGTTTTTAGAACCTTGATAAATAGAATATATATATAGATACATGGTCTCAAATTAACTACTCTTCGTACAAAAATTTTCAATCTTCCTTTCAATTTGTTTGCTTTATTTTTGTATTTTCTTTCTTCTCTTTTCGTATTGGGAAAGCTAAATAATGTGAAAAGTGTTATTCATGTTGTAAAAAATATATATAAATATTATTAAAGAATATAAATCTCTACAAGCAAGATTCATTATTGCCGGATGAAAAGCCATTTATAAGAAAAATTACTAGTAAAAAGTGAAAATCCAGAAATACACAACTAAATCCTGAATTAAGATATTTTTAGTAAAATATATTAAACCATGTTAATAGAAATACCAGAATTAGTGAAAGAGTTAGAAGTAATATTGTTTAAACAAACTAATAGTAGTAGAACATTTTCCTCTTTGAATGATTTTTTTTGATATTTTCATTTTGTGCCAAATTTTAGGATGAGGATGTGGTATGTGCTAGAGCTTCAGATTCCGGCGGGGAAATGGTGAAGAGAAGGTGGCGGGAACGACGATGGTGGTAGTGGTAACGACGTTGATGGTGGTAGTTGAAAACAAGAGTTGAAATGAGGAAGAATTTGGTTGATGGTGGGGTTTGAAATTTGCGAGATGGACTCGTGGTAGATGGAATAGAATTAATATTTAGAATTAATTTAAATTAAAAGGTGGTTTGAAAATTTAAAATAATTATTCAGGATTTAGATAATTTTATTGACCAAATCTCACGTTTCATGGATTTAAAGTTTTTTTATTTTTAGGATTTGGTAATTTTTTAATGAATAATTGTAGATGTACGCCTATTTTTTCCAACCAAGTTTAACCAAGTCATTTATTTTATGCTAAATAGAATATCATTTCAATGTTAAATAAAAGATTATTTATATGCTATTCTTTTTGTGTTATTTGACATTGAAATTTTTTTAATTTAATATAGAAATAAATGACTTGGTTAAACTTGGTTAGTCAAAATATACATCTAACATTATCTTTTTTTTTTTTTATTTTTAATAATCAATTTTGATATTTACTCAAAACCAAATGGTGAATATTTTGGTCATTACGGATTTACGGTCTTTTGATACCGAAATGTTGATTCTCCGAAATCCCAAAAAAAGCTTTGAAAAAGTAGACACAGACAATTAGTGGGGACTCGTGAGAGAAGTAAAGAGTAACGATAATTGGTGGCGCGAACGCGTCTCCGTAAAGATCGCGTTGTCAGCGGCGATAGCGTTGGTAATTAGCAGCAGAAAAGTCGTGTCAACGCAACAACGATCCTCATCACCTTCCCCCTCACACCCGTCTCGCTACCATTCTTCCTTCTTCCCTCTATACCCTTCTTCACCTCTCTCTCTCTCTCTCTCTCTCTCTCTCTGCTTCTTCCACCTCTTCTCCCCTGTCACAATAATACAACAATAATATTAATTAATATTTGCGTCATCATATCCACACCTCTTATATAAACCCTCAACTCAAGGCACTCCGCCATGACTGGCAGAGAAATCCTTCACAAGATGAAGGTACTCACTTCGTTATCCCTATTTATTTACGTAGGTTTTTATTTTACTTTTTGATTCCTGTTCATATCTTGATCCTTTTTCATTAATGTTCTATGGACTTTATGTGTTGCTTAAATTTTTGTTTGATTAACATGTATTACTTAAGTTCATTAGCCCTAACACCTTCGTTTTCTTTTCTTTTCTTTTGTTGCTGTTGTGACGACTTGATCTAGAACCTAGGTTACGGTTACGCCATTTCTTATCTGTTTTAGGTCTCTATTAACTTTTGTTGCCTGATCCTAGTTACGTTAGTTTTGTTTTTAGGGAGATTAATTATTACCATTTTTTGTTTCATTTTTTTTTTTTTTTGCAAGAGTTTCTTTCTAGTTAAAACAGAACACATTGCCATGCCAGTATGAACAATCATACATGCACAGTGATAATATTTATTGATTATGAATGAGCAAGTTACTGGTTCAAAAAATATCAATACATTTGTGTGGCCAACAATGTTCAGAATTAAATGCACATAGTCTTTCACTGCTAAGCTCGGATTTTGAATGAATCACGGGTTCAACATCCAGTTCCTATGGATAGAAAGTCCATTATATCCCTTATGAAAGATTGGATGTCACTGATATCAAATGCGCCAGTTCTTAGTAGTAAAAGTATGATGCACTTTTGATAAATTAAAAAGAAATTTATGATGAGTATATGAGGCCAAGAAGTAAAATTTGATTTGTCTTACAAGTGCAAGGGGTCAAAACTTGTATAATGGAAATATAAGGATACTGATTTATTGCAACTGCAAACATTGCTCCTTTGCAATACAAAGTTTCATATGAAAAAATTTTCCACTATGATTCTGTTGACGAGAGTTAGTTAAGTTAGTTGAACTAGTTGGTTTCTTTTGGTAGTATTCTATTAGTAAGTTTATTGTAGTAGTTTGTACTTTGTACATCACTTATGTGTCGTGTGTGTGTGTATGAGAAAGTCTATCTGTTTAGCATTTATGTGATTCCTGTAATAAAATCCAAGTAGATTTTCTTCTTTATTTTTTAATTCCTTGAAAACTTGACGCCTTTAGCAACTTATTTTGCGAATTCAACTTTGTTAGGCAAGTTGTTTATGTTTATTATTCTATTGTTCGCTATTCTGACCAACCTTATGTTGCTAGTGCTTTCAGGAAAAAGTGTTGGGGTCATCAGATCCTGATTCAGGGAAAGGAAAGAGCAAGATGTCTAAGCACATAACTCATGGCTTCCATTTGGTAAAGGGAAGATCAGATCATGCAATGGAAGACTATCTTGTTGCTCAATTTAAGCAAGTTGAAGATCATGAGTTGGGTTTGTTTGCAATATTTGATGGTCACTCTGGTCACAGTGTACCTGATTACTTGCGGTCTCATCTGTTTGATAACATCATAAATGAGGTAATTAGGGTTATTTACTTTTCTAGTTGCTTGATCCATGTTCTACTTTCTGCTAATCATAAACTGCATTCAAGTTTTCAAGCATATTTGCATATCTGTGGAACCTCAGTTAAATTTAAAATTTAGAAATGTCAGAACAAGTTAGTTGAATTTGATTACTATGCATGATGGGAATTCAATTCAAACTTTTCCCAAAACAAAAAAATAAAATAGTTATCGGTTAATTTGCTTCTAGGACTTCTAGTATTCGTTTTTGTCTATCTTTATTTTCGTTCTTCTTTTGTTCTTGTTAAACTGAACAGAAGTGCTACATTGCCCAAAATAACATATCAGCTAATTCTGCGTCAAAATTGTAGTAGTAGTTAGATAATAAGAAATCACGGGCAGAGGACTCACATGATTCAAAATGCCAACGTTTGATCCATGTTGCGAACCTAGTAGGATTAGTTTTGTGGTTTTAGTAGTAGTAGTCAGATCCTTAGATGATAAGAAATAGTGGGACCTGCTCTCCATCCAAAGTCTAAAGACAATGCTACCATGGCTACAAAATTCAAACAAAAATTCTTGTTGCCTTGCTCCGTAATTTAAAGAAGCTTCATCTGATTATTGTACACCTATAACTCCAATTTCTGGTCAACTCATCCCCCTTTCTCATTTTGTAGCCTGACTTCTGGACTGACCCTGCTAATGCTGTGAAGAGGGCCTATAGTGTAACTGATTCTACTATTTTGGAGAAATCAGGTGAATTGGGCAGAGGGGGTTCAACTGCTGTCACAGCAATATTGATCAATTGTCAGAAGCTAATAGTGGCTAACATTGGGGACTCTCGGGCTGTCTTATCCGTGAATGGCGAGGCCAAACAACTATCGGTGGATCATGAACCAAACACAGAATGGGAGGACATCAAGAACAGAGGTGGTTTTGTATCTAACTTCCCAGGTATGACATAGTTCAAATTTTAGGCTACTTCAGTTTTTCCTTGTGTTAAAAACATTTGGGGTGCGTTTCTTTCTTTTATTTATCAGGGAACAAAAAAGCTTTTTTACTGCAGAAAAACAATAGTTTTCACATTCTGAATAAGTTTTACAAAATCAATTTTCAGCTTTTTCAAAATATGCTAAACAATGTAACCACCTCTAATTAAATTTATATTTCAGATTTTTTATTTTAATTACATAAAACTATGTAAAATCCCTTCTCTGAAAAATCGGCACAGAAGACACTTCATCTCTAGTTAACCCCCAAAAAAAAAAAAAGGGCAGAAACTTCAGACATTGTAGCTGAGTAAGCACATATTTTAGTACTTCATCTGATTTTTTTATTGATATTGACCCAAAATGTTTCACTTAGAGCGCGATAAAGTTTGTACCTAAAGATACAACCTATCTTTGTTTTTATGAATTCAGGGGATGTTCCACGGGTTGATGGGCAATTAGCAGTGTCAAGGGCATTTGGTGACAAAAGCCTGAAGAAGCACTTAAGCTCTGATCCATATGTGACAGTGGAACTCATAGGTGATGGCGCAGAGTTTATCATATTAGCCAGTGATGGTTTATGGAAGGTCAGATTTCATATACCATTTTATGATTTTTTCTCCCCATTAATTGCTTTTTAACAGTAACACACATTAACAATGAATACCAGAACAAACTAACATTATGAACTAAAATACGGATTATCATAAGTTCCACATCTCCACATCTCTCAAGGATATGGTCTCCAACTGATTTATAAATGAGGCATTTCTCCTTCTTTGAGCTAGCTTTTGGTCATGAGTTAAGATTTGTCCATTTTCCATTCTAATACAGATAAAAATAGACAAATTTTAAATCTACTGGTTTCAATATATATAGGAAGCAAAGCACAATACAGATATTTTATAGGGGGATCAAAATGATATTCATCCCTAGTGAGTTTAAAGGTGCAGGTAACTACTTGTTTAGCGAAAGGGCAACATTACCTGTCTATTAGACTCAGACGTACCAATGTTGGATGCAGTCACACACACACGCACATTCATTAACTAGTGGCACCTATTTATTTGATTTGATTTTAGGTAATGTCAAATCAAGAAGCAGTTGATGCTATCAAAGATATAAAAGATGCTCGGTCTGCAGCAAAGCACCTTACTGAAGCAGCAGTTAACAGGAAAAGCTCAGATGATATCTCCTGTGTTGTTGTGAGATTTCAGTGATCACAGATTCACAGAACTCTTTTCTGTATTTTATTAATCTACTTGCTCTGGAAGTGTAAAATATATAATAATAATAATTTTAGTATATTGATAAGGCATTGTATCAATTAGTGTGTGGTTTTATTTACCTGCTTTCATTCGGAACTGCTTTATCTAAATCAACTGGAAGAGACATCTTGTTTGATGTAAAAATGACAATTGTGTAAATTATTTTTGGATTGTGTTTATTATCAAAGTCCAAACCATATTAGCCAAATATGATCATATCTGTTTTCTTTCTTATGAAAAAGTAGTAAGCTCTAAATAAAAGGACAAAAAAGAAAAGAACACTATTTTGATTCATGACCTACAGATGCTAACTTAATCAGCTTAGAAAAATTCATCGACTAAATTGAGATGTTTGACGGCATCAACGAGAAACGAAAACGAAAAATAGTCAAGGAGTTACATAAAATAGTCGAGGGACTAACATGAGTTACGTAGGTGAACTTTTGGTATTAAATTTAGGAAATTAAAACTTCAAAAATCAATCTGAGTATTAACTCTATATTTAAGTAATGTTTGGAAAATACCAACTTAAAGTTACTTTATTTAACTTATAAATTACAATTACCCATTTATTACATCGAATAATACTAATTATTTCAATGACAATTCAAAATACAAAATAAAATAATTTTGAACTTATTTTGGTTAATTTTCTATTATTTCCTAAATATTTTTGTTTACATCAGTGTAAGTTTTAAGTGATGGTTGCAGTTAATAAGAATTGTATATTACGACTTTTGCGATATGGATTATTGGTGGGAGTGGGACAGTTATAATGTGATGTTTTTCTTCAATATTTATAGGGCAACTTACTTGAATAATTAATTTGGCTTTTAAAATTATCCAATTGCACCATTTATTAATATATGATAGAATTGCATTAAACTACAACTCTATAAAAATCGTGGGAGGCTGTTATGTTTTTCATGAAACAGCCACACCTCCCACAGATTCTTCACAATTCCACAAAAGAATAGAAAAACAACCAAAGGGTGCCACGATTTCTTCAAAAAACATATTGGTCAAAAAAAGTCCTAGCCTGCCACGGTTTATGCACTATGACTAGCTATTTCAAAACTTGAGTGAGTTGATGAGAAATATTCGCATGATTCCTTAAAATGATTTTAAAGTTCTAATTTTAATTGTAGGTGGATTCTCTTTCATATTAAGATGATGATAATTAGGTTAGATAAAATAGCCATCAAAATTAATTATTAGTATATAATACACATTAAAATATATAATATATATGGAAAATAATAAAATTACACATATATTACATATGTATTTATATATAAATATTTATATAAATATTTATGACTAATTTTTCTGAAGTCAATACAAAATTCATGCATAATGCTTCTATGTGTTTTTTTTTTTATTACAAAATACTTACACAAGACAACAAGTGTTAAATTAAACATAGTTTTTCATATTGAAGAAGCAACATATAAAAATGCCAGTGACTGTTTGATTAAAGCATATACTTGGTTGTCTACTTAAAGTTAAGATGGAATGTAATGCATGGACCATGAAAGATGTGGAAGGTGTGAAATTATTTACAGGAAAATCATGATTTTTTCTTATTAGTGGTTGAATATAAGTTCATTAGATTTTCATTGTATGATTTGGTTAGAAAATGATTTTCATGTGTCCCAATCAAAGCTTATAAAAGTCAACACAAAACTCTCATCCATAATGCTTCTATGTATTTTTCTATTTGATCACAAAACTCTTATCATCTTAATATGAAAGATAATCCACCTACAATTAAAGTTAGAACTTTAAAATCATTTTGCGGAATCATGGAATATTTCTCATCAACTCACTCAAGTTTTAATGTACCTAGCCATAGTGCATAAACCGTGGCAGGTTACGGCTTTTTTTGGGCAATATGTTTTTTGAAGAAACCGTGGCACCCTTTGGCTGTTTTTCTATTCTTTTGTGGAATTGTGAAGAATCCGTGGGAGGGTGTGGCTGTTTCATGAAAAACATGCCAGCCTCCCACTGTTTTTATAAAGCTATAATTTGGTGTAATTCCATCATATATTAGTAAATGGTGCAATTGAATAATTTTGAAAGCCAAATTAATTATTCAAGTAACTTGCCCATATTTTTAACTTCAATTTGAGTTTTAAGTTCAATTTGAATTTTACGCAAATGTTGCATATAGTATTCCCTGTAGTATTCCCCTATAGTATTTACCGTGTTGATGGTTCTAGTTTCTTTGTTTTTTTTTAAGAATCCTCTTATATAATATGGAGTTCTTAAACTGCATCCAATCTTAGTTGATGAGAATTAAACCCAATACAGCATTTAAGTGACCATCGAATCTGCCATTTGAATATGTACTAGGAGCGCATCTAAGGGAAGCATTTTGTTCGCTTGAGGCGCTAAAGCAAAAGGCATCTCCAGGTATGGAAACCCAACGGTTGGAAACGCTATTGGTTTGGCGCATATATGAAGGAGGCCACATCTGGGAAGGGCGTTTACAAGGAAGAAGATGCATTCTTTAAGGGTGCGTTTGGGAGAGAGACTAAGACTGGGAGACTGAGACTGAGAGATTGAGATTGAAATAGGTTTATATATTGTATTTGGTTGAAAACTAATTAGATATAAAGACTGGCAACGACTGATCCAGAAAATTTATATTGTGGGGCAAAAATAATACATATTACCATTAAAATAAATATATGAATGACATATAAATAACTTCATCCATTTAAAATTTGTTAGTTTAACAAAAAAAAAAAAAGATATATATAATCACACGAATAATAAATATGACAAATTCATTATACTAACATTTATATTTAAAAATATAAATGAAGACAAAAAATAATAAGAATTAATAAATTAAGAGTAAAATAAAATACATGAAATTACAGAGAGAATAAAAATTATATTAATACTTGAATTGTTTGTTGAATACTTGAATTAGAATTTGCAATTGAAAAAAATATGGATAGAGAATTAGGGGAGTCATAGAAGGTGGGAGACTAAAATTGAAAAATGAAAAATGAAAAATGATTGGGAGACCTAACTTATAAATCTAATTATAGGCCTAATTTCTACATAGAGAAAGTTTTACATTTTTTTCATTTTTAATGTTTTTAAAAAATAACATTTATAATTGAATTCTTTATCTTTTTAAGTATTATGCTTATAATTAGATTTATGAATTGGATTTTTCTATTACAATTCTTGAAAAATAATGATCTTTTGCACAGTTGCACGCACTTGATCAGATGTGATTATAGAAAAAAAATAGTTATTAAGTATTATTTATTGACTAATAAAAGCGTGAGAGTGGACTAAGAAGTAAAATATCTAAAATCTTGTTATTTATTTGACATTGATTTTGGTATAAAAAGGTTTGGAGAGAGAATATAATAATAAAAATATAAAAAATATCTAAAATAAAAATACAAAAATGCAAGAGATGATACAAATAAAATAAGTGCGAGCAACTAATTTTTTAAGTGGGGCATATATATATATATATTATTAAAATTTTTCTTGAAAATTTTATGAAATGAGTGGGGGCACGTGCCCCCTCCCCCTAACACTTGGGTCCGTCCTGAAGACTGGGAAATAGAGATTAAACTAAGTTGATGGAATAAAAATAAAAGTTAGTATTGAAAATTATAATGTTGATTGAGGGTATTTGAGTAAAAAAATATTATTAAAGTCTCAGTCACAGTCCCTAGTCTCTCAGTCCTTCTAATTTGGAGGTATTAAAAATGCTGGAATTCTGGGGACTGAGACTGATATTTTAGTTCCAGTCGCTGTTCAACAAACACAATACTGAGTCTCAGTCTCTCAGTCTCAGTCCCAGTATTCAGAACCAAACGCAAGAGTGCCTTTATGATGACGTGAAAAAAAAATAGAAATTTAATATAAAATTAGAGTTTCATTTGATGCACTGTTAGTGTAAAGATGTTCGTGCATCTAATTATGTAACGTCACATTATAAAAAATAGTTTTGTTTTCTATTGATCCCATGATTAATCATCAAAATAACAGATGTAATTACACGACTCTATCACACTGTTAGTGAATCAAAATTAAACTCTTAAAATTAAGGAGTTTTTATTAATATCATAAAAAATAAAGAATAATTTTACATGTACACACATGTACATTGATGCATCCATCCATGTGGTTTTACATCTAATAAGCCCACACACCAAGCACAAAAATAATAAAGTCTAGCACAAAAATTTTGAGTATAGAAATAATGAAATCTAGCTAGAACAGAAAATTTGAGTCACAACAAAGAAAATAATATTTATTTTATTGGGATGGATATATGAATGTGTGTACATGTAATATTATCAAAAAATAAAATATAGTATTATTAATTAGTTAACTCATTTTGTCTAATATTATTAATTAATTAATAAAAATTAATAGCATTATTATATTTTATCACGATAGAATAGGATATAGTCTTATTTATGTCCCTAATATTTAAAATAATTTTAAAAATACCCTGAATATTGTTAGATTCAATTTTATCCATAATATTTTTTATTAGTTTTAAATATACCCATTAGACTTGACATCATCTAAGTCAGATATTATATTTAGTGGCGTAGCTAACTCAGGTTATTATGACTTGGCCAAGCGATAGGTGAGATGGATATTTGCTATTTAAACTTTTGAAATTATTAAAATAAAATAAAAAAACAAAATAAAAATTAAAATATTTGGATTTAAAATAGTTGTCCTTCATCCTTGTGAACCCTAAAAAAATGGGGGAACATATTCAAGAAGAGTTTATTCAAGGGCATTTTTAATATTTCATCCATTCTCACGTTCAATTTTGCAACATCAGACATAGTAATCCACATCACTCATAAGATGGCCACATCATCATCTCACTTAGACATGTCACTAACTGCAATTTATAATTTTGACGGTGTCACGTTTTAGGGGTATATTTATTTGAAATTAATCAAAAAAATTAAGAGTAAAATTAAATCAAATTAAACGTTATGGATATTTTTTAAATTATACACAAATCTTAGAAACATAAACAAGGCTTTGTTTTATCCCAATACAATATTAATGGAAGAGTATTAATAATAAAAAATATAATACTTCTATTAATTAACTAACAATAATCCTTTTAATTAATTAACAATAATTCTTACATTAATTATCAATATATTAATATTCTTCCATTAGTATTTCATCATGATAAAATACAATAATTTTTTTAATTTTTATCAATTAATTAACAATATTAAACAAATGAGTAAAAACACAATGAGTGACGAAGGAGAGAAAGGTGTGAGCAGGGGAGAGAAGAGTGTAGAGAGTGGGACACACGGTGAGGTTTCCGGCCAAGCCGGAGGTGGTAATAAAAGGGAGAGTGTTCGGGGGTTTGTGCCTGGTGTTCCGGAGGGGGGAAAGGGTTCTAGGATCTCTTTTCGAGATAAGGTTGTCGGAGCTTCTCAACCAAGACCTCTGGTTGTTCAAGAAGACCTGGACGGTGATTCTCTTGCTGTTGTATCAGGGAAACAAGGTGACTTGTCTCCCCCTGTTATTACGTTCTCTGATGAAGGATGCAAAGTCTTTGCTGAACCGTACCATGGGACAATTGTGATCAAAGTGCTTGGTAAGAGCTTTAGTTACACTACTTTGGTTCACCGTCTAAAAGGTATATGGCGATTAAAAGGGAGCTATGATATCATGAACGTTGGTTTCGGTTACTTTCTTGTGAAGTGCAACTTATCTGAAGATAGAGATAGAGTGCTTCTAGGTAGTTGATGCGGTGGCATCTTTAGTTGTTTTTAATCTCAAATTCTCTTGAATTATATGATTATTCTTGTGATTTATTGCTCTTTAATTGACCAATCAAACAAACTGCATGTCTTTTGAGTTTTGTTTAAGTTTATAGAATATTTCACTAAGAATTTAGGTGATCAAGGCTACTAAGAGAAGATTGAAGAAGTGGAGCTGAAAAGAGCTAAGAATTTGAAGTTTTCACACCACGTTATATGTACAATATCCCACGTATAACGTGGGAAAAGAAGAAATTGGACAGAGGCTAGGCGTCATACGTGAGAAGTACCATGTTATACATGGGAATTAAATCACAATCTCAGAATTGGACATAAGCACCACGTTATACGTGGGAACCTCCACGTTATACGTGGGAATTAGTACGTATAACGTGGTGTGCAAACTTCAAATTCTTAGCTCTTTTCATCTCCACTTCTTCAATCTTCTCTTAGTGGCCTTGATCACCTAAATTCTTAGTGAAATATTCTATAAACATAAACAAAACTAAAAAGACATCAAGTTTGTTTGATTGGTCAATTAAAGAGCAATAAATCACAAGAATAATAATATAATTCAAGAGAATTTGAGATTAAAAACAACTAAAGATGCCACCGCATCACAACACCAAACTTAATCTTTTGCTTTTCCTCAAGTGATGCGTATGCATCTTAGGTTATTTTTAGTCTCAATTTCTCTTCTTAATCATGTTATTCTTTGTGAATTATGGGTATTAATTGATCAATCAAACAAACTTGATG
>JASCZI010030947.1:0-25678 GCA_036250425.1 Stylosanthes scabra
TTCATATTCAGAAATCAATAAGAAATTCTCTCTCTTGCTCTCTCTAGCTTTCTCTCTTGCTTTTCTCTTATTCTCTCTTTTATAGCTTCAGTTTTATAACAGTTTTTAAATATTTATAAATATTTGAGTGAAAATAATTAATAGAAATTAACATAATTTTTTATTGTTAATAAAAATTGAGAATTATTTTGATGTGTTTTTACTTTTTAAGTATTTGAGTGAAAAGATTGGTAGTTTTTTCTAACCAAATTAATAAAGAGTGAGAGACAAAGATGTGTGATGTGGGACCTACGTTTTAACTGTAACAGTGTAACAAACCCAACTTTCCATTCCATTCCTATCTAATTCTTATATTATATTTTTATTTTTTATTTAATTTCTACTCCATTTTACTATTCTATTCACCAATCCCTTATTAAACATTTTTCTTTCAACAAATTCACCCTTTGAATCTGTGTATGAGAAAAATTATATGAGAGATTAGAAAAGCCACAAATTTAGTAGCCAATGGAGTCAATGGAGGCTGAATTAGAATCATCCACCCTTCTCCTACCATTAATTATCGCAGCAAAACACAATTATCATTTGGCATACATCATCTATTTCTCTCTCAGATTCGATTATCTTCTTCCATAAAAAACATTTATTACATCTCTTGATTATTTCTCCTACCTCTACCCCAATGTCATATTCCTTCTCTTTCTTCTTCTTTTTCCTCTCCGTCCATGCCGCTACCACCACACCTCTTCTTCTTTGCACGAAGACCGTCACCGCCTGTTCTTCTTCTTCTTTTCCCTGCCCATGTCGGTGTCGCCGCCGCTAAGTCTCTTTTTCGCGCGAAGAAGCTGCTGCCACCCGCCGCCACTGCCTCTTTTTTTTCTTCTTCGTACGATTGTGGTGTTATTGTTGTGTTGCGGTTGTAATGGTACTGCCATTAGTGATGGTGGTAGTGATACTTGTTGTTGTTGTGATGGTGGTTACGGATGATAATTGTATTATGTTTTAGATGATAAGTTGAGGTTTAGAGTTTAGGGTTAGTGATGATAATTGTGTTCTGTTTCGGATAATAACTTATATCTATTTCGGATGATAACATTTTTTAGTTTCGAATGATAACTTTAGTCAGTTTTAAATGATAATTCCTAATTAAATTTATTTGCTCCATAATGACTTCCTAATATTAATTCCAGGGATAGAGAAATTTGTTTAGCTCAGGAGGAGATACAAATTTTATATTTTTTTTAAAAAGTAGAAATAAATCTTTTTTGTTCTATTTCTTTATTTGATAATATTTTAATGTAATTTTACTTTGAATAAAAATCACTACAAATAGTAAATATTTGAAATGTAAGATGAAATGAAATATCAAATTAGTCTATGAATATTTTTGCATTAGATATGTTAATTTTTTAATAATTTTTTTTTGAAATAGTTTCTTATCTTTTAGAATATTAGACAAATAAGTCTCAAACTATTTTTTGAGTGTCTTACAGTGAAAGGTTTTTATCATTTTGGAAATTAGTATAATTTTAATATTTATTTAAATAACAACTCTTTATTGTAAGAGCAATTTTGATAAATAATATAATATAATAAGTATTTAGATACAAAAATAAGTATTATGTAAGTGTTTATTAAGTCTTAATCTTGAATACATACACTTTGATTTCATGTGTAGACTGTAGTTACATGTTATCATTTTGAACAAGAAAAAGGTAATTATTTTTTTATGCATTTTGAAATATTAAAAATGAAAATAAATATTTATATACTTTTGGATACATTAATTTTATACTAGTAAAACATTAAACATTCAAGAATTTTCCCCTATTAGGTCACAAGTCACAATGTTTTTTTTTTTTTTGGTGTCTTCACAAGTCACAATGTTGAATACAATCCTTAAATGGTTTGAATTGTTTTAATATCAGGTGCAAATTTTTTGGAATTATTTGATGTTAGAATCCTTTAATTTCTTCATATTTTTTTGGTAACCTTATATATTCTCTGACTTGTTCTGTATTTAAGTTAGTCATTAGTCAATGTTTTTTAATGTTGCTTACAAATGAAAAATTATTAGAGGCTCCCAATACAAGTTATAATTCTTGTTCTAATTTACTGATCGAATAATAAATTATTCGATTCCATTACGCGTAGATCCTTTTAATAGACATCAAATTAACACTTGTATAAAATACCGTCATTGATGCGTTAATTATTTTTCATTTTTTATGGTCCGCATATATATATATATATATATATATAACTAGAAAAAGACTAGGGAGCCAACATATTATGGCCAATAACGAGTTAATACGTAGTTACGAATAATAATTCATATAAATTTTGGAAAATAACTTAATATTGGATATATGAGTTATGGATGATAACTCATATAAATTTCGAATGATAACTTAATTATTGACTCCCTAATTGCTCCCTAACATTGGTTACGTAGCATTATTTATATAACTAATAATAATCATATTTTTATACGTATAAAGCTGGACTACTAAAAGAGCGTGTAGATATTATTATTTTAAATTATTCCCATACATTAACATATGTAATACTTTTTTCTTGTTGAAATAGTTGCTTTAGATCGATTTAATTTGAGTAAGAATATAAATTACATGGTGCAACAAGATTTTACAGTCATCCACTATCACCATCATCCACTACCACCAGGTGAGATTAGGTCTTTAATCTTAATTATGGTTATCAAACTCTATTAGTTGAAACTAATTGATGGTTTTAGCTATTCATAATCCACTTGTCTTTTGATATTGAAATTGATAACGATGGATTAAATAACAACATTTTAGTAATTGAGCACACCATTTACCTCAAAAAATTTGGATCTAGCTTTCGGTACTAAGCTGATGAAGGTGAAAAGCATGCGCACTTAAAAGGATATATTATTTTCAGCACCCTAATTATATTTTCATTGTGCCATTTTATTTACTATTTTACATTTTTTTACATACATGATCTTGTATTTGAAATAACATTAACGAATTATATTACGTATATAAAAGGAGAATACTCAGATGTAATCAACTTCATGTAAAATTAAATATTAAAAATTGTTAGATAATTTGATATATTTGATGAAATTTAATTCTAAAATGATAACTTCTCCTAAAATTAAAATAGTAATTAATTAGCAGGCATTCGTATTTAGATTCTTCTTCCAAAATTAAGGCAAACAGGTTTAAAATTTTTCCTTTTGCATTTTTGTTATGTTGTTTCTCTTTGTAGCTTTTGTCATAAAATTTTGTTACCATTTTATAGCATACAATAGGAAAGCAAGTTGCAGGGATCACACTTTCATGTTTCAGCTCTCTGGAAAGTGGAAACTAAGGTTCCATAATAATCCCATCCAGAGAAAATATATAATGTCGTTTTGCATCTTTTACAAGTGACAAACTCCCGTGACTGCAATATATAAATATAAATATAAATATATATTTCCGTTTTCCATTTAAAACAACATGTGATATCACTTATTCTAACTTTCTATCTACGTCATCACATGCAATCTGCAGCATTTTTTTTTTCTCTTTTCATTTCATTTCATTTCATTTTATATATATTTTCATTTTAATGTTAATGTTTTGATTTTCAAAGACAATAACAATACCGAAATTGGATTCTTGCTCTTTCCAAACACACATTTCTTCATATCCAATTCAACTCACTCAATCACACAAACACATGACACCAATCCTATATATCTCCAATCACATCATGTTATATATATTTTGAAAAAATAGAGTATTTTTCTTCCGACATAATACAGTTTCCTTTGGTTGTTGTAATGAAATAATATCGTGTGTTTTAGTCTGGCCGCCATAAACATCTTAATGATTCAGTAATAATTTTATTTGAACAAATGATTTTAGCCAACCAAGTCCAAGCAAGTCATTTATTTCTATGCTAAATAGAAGACTATTTCGATATCAAATAAAACTTTATTTATGTGCAATTTTTTATACTAAACACCGAAATAATTTTCTATTTAACATAAAAATAAATCACTTGATTAAACTTAGTTAGTCAAAATCACTTATTCTAATATCATTATCCTTAATGATTTGAGGTCTTTTATGAAGACATTTTGGATTTTGACAGTCTCTCTTTTCTTGTTGGTAGCATAATTAAAGGGGCCTAAGCTCAAGAAAACGTGTTCTAATTCCTCATCAGATTCAGATCGATGTTCTTTATTCTTGGGAATTTTTACATTAAAATGTTCTAATTCCCCATTTTTTTTTGTTATCTTTCAATAACATTTGTTTAAACTTGCAAGTTTTGGTCCATTAAAGCCCAATTTATAATTTATATGTTTCCCACCAAGAAACGCCCAAATTAGACTGGTAGAAAAAAAAAAAAAAAAAGCTGCTCAACCAAAAGGATAACAATCATACAAATACAATCCCCTTTACCAACGCAATTGCAGCACGAGCCAACAGGGGAAAAAAAAATAACAAAATGAGAGAGAAATTTTATGTAAAGAACATTTTTCTTTTAATTTTTGTCTTATTTTTAAATATGACAAACTATTTTTTTGTTTCACTAAAAATTTTGGCCTAACATTCTCCAAAATGAAATTGTCTAATCTTGGGCAAAATTAAAGGATATATTACATATTCCAAGAAAGTAACAAATGAGAAGATTGAAGCTCTAAAGATAAGCATATATATATCCTTATAATACTAGCATAACAATAATGTATCATTATCTTTCTTTTTCTCAAGTAGTACTTATAACCTGCACATACATCCTCATATTTCGCTAATAATTATACAGTATTACTACATGATTCACATAAACAAAGTAAATTAAACAAGTTTGAAGAAACTATATAATTTGGATAATTATTTTGCATTGTTTCTTGTTGCCATGCCTAATGCATTGCTATCACATATCATGGTTTTATTTAATCAAGGAGATAGATTCCTTGGAGAAGAAGAAACAGGGGGTGAGCCAGGGCTATGAGGTGGTGGAAACAGTGGAGGGAAAGGAAATGGAAAAGTTGGTGGAGGCGGAGACGGTGGCGGCGGGGACGGAGTCAAACCTGGAATTGGCGGGAAAGGAAACAAAGGTGACGGTGACTTTGGTGGTGATGGTGTGGGCTGAAATGGGTTTGGGAGGAATGGTGCTGGTGGGCTTGGTGGTGGCTGAAATGGGTTAGGGAGAAAGGGTGGTGGGCTTGGGGGTGGTTGAAATGGGTTAGGTATAAGTGGTGTTGGGCTTGGTGGTGGTTGAAATGGGTTTGGTATGAGTGGTGGGCTTGGTGGCTGAAATGGGTTTGGAATCAGAGGTGGTGGTTGAAATGGGTTTGGAATCAATGGTGGTGGTTGAAATGGGTTTGGAACTATTGGTGGAATAAGAGGTGGAAAAAGAGAGACTTGAGATGGTTTTACCCTTTTACCCTCCTTAATTGGTGGTGTTAATGGTGGAAGAATAGGAGGTAGTAATGGCAAAAGAGGAGGAAGAAGTGTAGGTGGTGATGGTGGATCTTTAAGTGGTGGTGGGAATGATGGGTCTATATTTGGAGGGAATCTATTTTCCACATAAACAGAATCTTTAGATTCTTGAATTGTTTTTGTTGTTGGGCTTTGGTTGCAAAGTTTGGGCTTTTTTGTGGGCTTGAATGAGAGAAGCCCAGCTGAGAAAATGTGCTGTTTTTGGTTTCTTGATTTGAGGGTTAATGAAGAAGTGGTGGAAAATGAGGCCATGGAACAGTTAGGGTTGTTGCTACTAATCAATTCAAGAGTGCAACCGTTGATTCTCTTAGCATGTTTACTTACTCTGAAAGGTAGCTCCACTTTGAATTCGCCATGCTTGTTTGTCTTTACTTCTTTCTTGAATCTCGGTTTCTTTGATTTTCTTCCATCTTTGCATTCTACAGCAACTGATGCACCTGAATATATATACACAAAGTTTTAGTTAAGAAAATTGAAGCATAAATAATTAAATAAATGAAAGGAGTGGGTGCAAAATTTGGACCTGAAATGAAATGGCTTCCAAAGGAGAAACTATGTTGAAGACAGTTGTCACAGAAGACAGTGCCAACAACAACTGCAGTAGGAGGAGGAAGAAGCTTCTTTTCATGGCTACAGTCTGAAGAGAGAGTGAGAGTGAGGAAGAGAATTACAAGGAACCAAGACATTTTTAAGGTTTGTTCTTCAGTCACAAAAAGTCTGTGTGAAGGTGAAGGCAAGAGGTGATTGTTCTTTCAAATAAATAATGTCTTGGCACATGCAGTTATCAATTATATGGACTTGTTGAGTTTCTTCCAGTGTTTCCCTTCTTATCTTTTTCTTCAATATATAATTATTTGACAAAAAACCTATTATTTGTTGGGGTTTAAGTTTTTATTTTATTTTTGGAAGTGTGTTCGTTTGTTAGTGTGAAAAATGCCAAAAGGGTATGTGTGCAGTTTGTTGGGAGCTGTAGGTTCACGAGACAAATGATGATAAGAGCATCGAATAATTGACATTTGACATTGCTGCTTCACAAACACGTACAGTGTCAGTAAGTCACACAAACTCAAACTGTGATTACCGATGGCTAGCTATGGCGTGTGAATCAGTGAATTGAATTGGTGTATGTGAATGTGATCAAGATATGCATGTCATTATACACTCTTACTAAAATATGTTAATCATAACAGCTTTTGGCGGTTTATATATCTGTACAGAAAAATACTATACCTATAAAATTTTTTTAATTAAGTTGAATGATAAAATTTAGACATGTGAATAAATAATAGTATGGGCTACGTCCCCTTAATAATTTTTTAATTATAGGTAGTCATGACTTTTTTATTCTAATTTTTGTTTTCATCTATAATTTTAGACATGTTTTGTTATAATATTTTAAAAAAATTTGGTAGTCATGTTTTTCTAATAATAGATAGCCAATTTTATTTTGGCTTTTATTTCAATTTATAGATTATCGTTGAATTAAATGCATAATACTAGATATTATAAATATATAATTATGATGTTATTTCATGAAAAAAAAAAATTAGGAAGTCAATACATTATGACTAATAGGGAGTCAATACATATTTACGGATGATAACTCATATAAATTTTGGATGATAACTTAATTTTGGATATATGAGTTACATTTTGATGATAACTTAATTATTGGCTCCCTAATGACTCTCACTATTCTTCATGAAATTATAGATGTTAAACTAAATGTCTTTTAATAAACACAAGCAACAACAATTGTATTTGATAAAGTAACTTTTAAAATTTAAAAAGATCATAATAGATATATATATGTAATAATAAATGTGAATATTTATTAATAAATGAGATTATATTAGACTTTTTAATTTTTATAAGCACAAGTTATCTTTGAAAAGCTCTCTTTTAGGTGTTTTCAAAAACACCCTTTTTTTTATAAGCTGCAAATATAAGCACATTATCTTTTTGATTTACCAAACACAAAACGAGGTAATTGTATTTTTAAAAAGCTTTAGCACCTCTCTGAAAAATTTTATCAAACCAAGCCTAAATATAGTAATTTTGAATTATGATTAGCTATCATTATTCTAATAATTTTTATTGAAACTAAACTAACTTAATTATACTTAAAGTAAAAAAAGAAACTAATATGTATAATATTTTTCTTATATAATATATACACATACGATGTGTTTTGTGAATTTTGAAAAAAAAAATATTTAGATGTTCAACAAAAGTTATTTCTTTTTTATTTTATTTATTTTCAGTCAGTTGTAAACTATTAATAAGATTGTTTATTTATGTTCAGCTTAATACACTTCTTTTCCCCATTTTAAACATAAATAAACCTGCTTATAATTTAATATATAAATTACTATCCTGAAAATTTCCTTTTTTTTTATTTTTATTGTCCCATTTTCCCATCTCACAGTACGGAAAGAACAATGATTGGTTATTTCATGTACACTTAAAGAAGATTCTCCAGCTAATGTGATTTCTAATGACTCATCAGATTTAAGAACAAGTATTAATTCTTGACAGCCAAATGAATCTGTTTGCAAAGGAATATCCATCCCAGTTGTAATTATAATAATTGTAAGAGTAATAATTAGCACACACACATATATATGTGGCTAGAGCCTAACAAGACACAAAAATAATTGATTGCTTGCAGATCTTTTAATATGTATATATGTTTGTTGAATGAATAATATAGAGTTAATAATAGCTAAAATAAGGACAATAATATTAATAACTAGAAAAAATTGTTCAACAATGTCCAATGCAGTTGTCTTAATAATTAAGCTTCCAAAATCTGCCTCATAGCCACAGAATATGATAAAATTTGTGGAAGAATGTATAATATACAATCTTGTTTCTTTCAGAACCACTTCTATTACCTCCATACACCCATTTGAGTATCATTCTATAACTCTTATAAATCAAATAATAAGAGATTAATCAAGTTAAATTTATATTTATAATCAAAATTCAAATAAAAAATACAGTAGTAACTAATTTGTGTTCATACAAAATTTGATTGTTATTATGAAACATTTTAATTATTCTATTAGGAAACATTTAGTTATTTTTCTATGAAAAGTTTGATTATCTTAATAGTTAATTACATTATTGAAAAGGTAAGTGAAACCGAAAATATAAATACACAAATACATAGTAGTTAATTCCCATAAAAAAATTACAAATAAAAAAAATATATAATGTAACTGAGTAGATAATATTTTTTGTTTTGTTTTTATCAATTTTTAAAATATAGAATCATTGTATAAATATAGTTTGCCTAGTTTAGTAATTGGATTCTTTGTATGGATTAAGAGATGTTCAAATCTCAATTAACCCTATGTTTATTCAAAACTTGCATACCGTAGGATGCCCCTATGCCCCTATCCTTTTTAAAGCTATAATGAAAACAGAAAATAAAACAAACCAAATAAAATATAAAGACATCTTAGGAGTTAGGAGATAAAAGGAAGGCATGAAATGGGTGAGTTTGTGTCGGAAACGGAATAATAATAATAATGTTGTAGTTGTCCACTTCTAAGAAGTCATTGTCTTCACGGGTGATTGTTAACAATCAAAGCAGGGTCACAGATTTTTTAGTCTACTTTGGTGGCTGGTCCCTTCCAATCTATTTGCTTTTCTTATATTTTTAAGAGCAAACAAATCACTAAAAATATTATCCAAGATTTAGACACTCATACAAATGATTAATGAAAATATAACGACAAAAGTATTTTTGACAAGGTAAGAAATATGGCAAAACTGACTACACATGCAGTAAGTCATCCAACTATCTATCTATGAAACAGATTCTTCATCTCTTCACTACTTTGACAGCTCTATGAATCAGACCTTGACATTGAAACATACAGGGTCTTACATAAAGGATAGCTTAATTTCTCAGGATTATTCTACTTCACCCAAGTAATCATCGATTTCAGCGGGGGTCAATACCCTGCAACAAAATTAACAACCCTATTAAGTCACCCATTTACATAACCCAAATATTTAAGCATGATTTGAAGTAGCTTGTGCTTAATCAGTATACTCTGTACAGCTTCTACAGCAACCATGTTTTTTACTATTTTCTAAAATCTCCTATCTTAATTCAGATAGTATCATAGTACAATCCAAGATCAGAAGCAAGGTTCATGTAATATAAGAACTAAGATAAGCACACGAATTATTAATGTTTTCACCTGAACTTTTTGTCAGATCCAATTATGCCAATTTCAATGTTCTTTCCTGAGATCTGTCCCTCGAACCTGTAAAATACCAATGAAAAATTTAAGTTTTTTCAGATTATACGAAGGCCTTTATACTAACAGGTTCCAGAATACAGTGTAACATACATGAACAAAGAAAACAAAATGACTGTCCATAAAAGAGACAATAAACAGAAATCAAGTCACTTCCTGTCAATTTAAATATTTTAATATATGATGATGATGACAACGACAAAGACGATAATAATAATAATAATAATATTTAGGTGAATGCCTATGTAGGAAGCCCTAATATTGTCCTATACTACTATCTAAATCCAATAATGGATGTTAATTTCTTTTCCTTCTACAAATCCGTAACTATGAAACAAAAGTGAGCAATAAAATTATATAAAACTTATTTTGGGATTCTTAGTAGTCAGATAGTTAATTATTTTATTTAGTGCATAAAGTTGAAATGGCCCTACCCTTCCTTCAGCGTTAATATTGCCGTGTGAACTGCATCATCAAGTTCCATGTCATCAGTATACCTGCACGTGAAGAATGAAATCAACCACAGAAATGATATGGGAAAAAAGAATAACTCTGATATGAACATCAAACAAAGAAACATAACCAAAAGCAAATATTTCAGGGGAGAGAAACTGCTACCGTAAACTCATAGATTAGTCATCCAATAGAATAGACATGGTATATATTTATAATGTAAAATTTTCAAAGTATGCATTCTGAATGCATCAATTTAGCTATTTCGAGTCTTCAAGTTTGTCAAGTCGACTTTTGTTTAGCTGCTAATTGAGCCATTACTGCATATCTAAAGGATTTGCAAGTTCCCCTTAGGTGACAGTTGAGTATCTTGACAATTATCAACAGTTTAACACCTGCACATCCCATTATACTTTCTGACGGTATGGATATATGTACGAGCTACTCCACTTTAAGAGGAAAAACAAGAAATAAACTTTGGATCAACTAAATAGTGAAATTTGGTCTAAGATTAAGTTTAACATCCAAATCGATTGCAAACAAGTAACATGCTTTCACATAGGAATGGTACCAGGAACATTGTAAATCATAAGTTTCAAAGATACAAAAACATAATGATTTGCACATCAAGTGTGACAAAAATTATGATAATTCACTCATGCTCAATATCTATAGGAATGAGAGTCGCCACACATTATGGACACAGCAAATACACATCCAAAAATTTCACATTGAAAACACCACATATTTTGTACTTAGCACTGTCATTGATGTTGAAGCCAAAGTGACTATACCTCTTCTCAAGAAAAGTCTTTGCATTAGAAACATTTTTACCCATAGCAGAAGCTTTCCAAGAAAAGTAAGAACCTGATGGATCCACCTAGAGAACAAAAGCAAATTGCACCAATGCACAAAAGTCAGCTCTGTAAGATCCAAAGTAGTGGTTTTACAAAATTCCAGGTACAAAACATAGATAACCCAGCACAAAACACAAATATGGAAAAGCATAGACAGACAACCGACTATTCAAGCAAACCCACTTAAATTTTAAACTGCAAAAATGATCAACAAATTCTTACTATAAATCAAACCAAAATCAGGTCAACCAAAAGCAAGATAATGTTATATGATATTTTCTTTTCTATTTTTAATAGATAACTAAACTAAAGGAATTCGTGGATTACATTATTATCTTAAAAATGTGTATATGATTGTCATCTCATATCCAAGTGTGAGACAACAAAATGTGATCAAGATTGTTGGTGAGATTCATTTACCAGGGTTTGCAAAGCAACAATAACAGTAAAACTAAAAAAGAATATAAAAGTACCTGATACAATTGAGGTCCGTTATCATCAAATCCAGCAACCAGCAAGGACACTCCAAATGGCCTAACACCACTATTAGGACAAAACAGAAACATCAGAATTCAATATAGTGAATGGTTAAAAGAATGGATAGAAAATACATCAATTGAAACTCTACTAAAAACCAGGCATACTATGATAGTGTTTGGAACATAAAGGATGAACACAACAGAACAGTAAAGATGCGTCTCTCATGTCCCTTCATTTTGGAAATCATGTCCCTCTATTTTGGAAGTATAAAACTTATGTAAGAAGTTATGCATGAACAAATTTAATTGTTTTTTCCTTTGCCCCCTCTCAACCTTTTTTTATTTCGCAACATCTGTCTCAATACAGTTACCAAACACCAACCATAGGTTCAAGTTGAAAAATTACATGGTTACAATAGTTAGAAATTTCTACTAAGGGCACCATAGAGTAGATAAATTAAGGAACAAAAGTATATCTGAGAAGGTTTCGAAGAAACTAATTACCCTGACTGAGTAAATTCTTGCATAACAGCAGCAACTTCCCTTACAAGCTGAGTGACAGGGATTGGTTCCTGCAATTTTCCATTGTATTTATCATACAAAAGATCCATAGCAGAATACCAAAACCGTAGAGAAAAGATAAGAACTGGGGCAAATTAAGTGCATAATTCTAATCTCGATAACTTAATATTTCCCTTTTAGTACACATACTGAAAAATACCGAGCAGACAAAGGTATAATTTAAATTAATCAACCATTCTGTCTTACTTGTTATAAGGACAAAATAATACAAAAAATAATCAATCTGGCACTACTCAGTACAATTTAATGAACTTGCTTTGTATGAAAAATCATGAGAACTTTAAAAAGTAAAATTATTTAGGATCCTAAACTCCAAAATGAAGCTGCCAATAGTATATCTGAATATGATTTTCAAAGAAAAAAAAATTAGATATTGTAAGGGGAAATGATGATATACTGCACTTTATACAACCGGTGATACTGCTCCGCCTGTTTCCTGCTTTTCCTAACCAAGACTCGAAAATCAGGACCCATGCCACTGAACAACAAAGATAAAACTCAGGTCAAGACAAGATACTCGGAGACTAGTTAAGGATAAACGACCACTTCCATTTACAAAAAGCTCAAATGCAATTAAAAAAAAAAAAAGGAAGCTACGAGCCTGTGAATATCTTTATCACAATTCACTTAATTCCTTCCTCAGAAATCTGAAATCAGTTTGCCACATGCTTGATTACTGGATGTTTTTTAGTATACAGTCTATTCGCACTGGTAATATAAGCAGTAGTTTTCCAACGAACACTAAATATATAGAATTATTGTTTCAGATTTAAAAGATACATAGTATTTTTTCAAGTTTGAAATCAGTTTTAACCATCAAGCATGCCGTGTCTTGTTTCTATTCTATTCACACTATGTGCTTGTAAGTTTACATTATTCTATTTCTATTCTATGCAAGAGATTTTCCCCTATAATAATTGCATTAGTTCCCCAGAGCATAACCCTACCTTCTAGCTCGATCATTGATATTTAAAGGCCATTTTAGACTTAAGTGGCCTCTCATGGTTAAGAGGACATCAGATGATCATAATTAATGATATCATAAAAACATATTTAACTTCGAAAAATTTAAATACCCAGAAAGAAACAAACCTATAAACAACTCCTATATTTGGTGTTAATAACTGAATTTTCTGGACCTGCAATGAAATATAACAAAGAACTAAGATCAAATTTCAAATTAAGGATGCAACATAAACAAATTAGCTTCACTGCTGTTGAATCAGTAAATTGACTTAACAGAAAGGCAGGACTGAAGAAAAAAAATCATCCTTGGCCATTAATGACCAATCGACCAAACTAGACAATTGCTTTATCAATGGCCACAATTATGTATATCCCCTTGACAATCAAAATGTACTTACATTATTCACTTAGCAATGAATATCTGAAGTTTGAGATAGTAAAAATAAAAATTATATGTAAGCACTAACCACAAGCCCACAGGCATAACCGACGAGGGAAATTCTAATTTCTAACAAATAACAAACTTACTGATGCTTCATCAACCAATATAGACGGCAGTTTCTTTTCTGTTGCGATGACCACGCCATTTGCAGCTTCAAGAGTGAAACATAAGACCAAAAATTACAAAACTAAATTACAGAGCAGTTATATTATGTGATCCAAATCGACTTCTAGAAAAAAGCGTCCAATGAATCAGACTATCAGATAATAACTGATTGAAAATTTGAAACAATGCATAGCAATATGACACAAGATATTCACAAACAAAATAGACAATGGATATTTACAAGTAAAATCTTAATTTCTAGAACTATAATACAGAAGATTAATCACGAGGACGCAAGCTAAGAATCTGCACTTGTAGCCTACTCATTCCACAAATTTCTATATCACAAAAAGAACTGTTTTTTGTGAAATACCTTTAATTCCCAGGGAGGTTTGTCCAGAACCAACAGCTGTGAGAGCATGTTCAATCTGAACCAGCTTCCCAGAAGGGCTGTTTTCAATTAATACCAAAGCATAAGCTCAATTGTTGAGACATAAAATCACTCCCATTGTAACTATAAACCCAAAAAATTAAATTAAAAAAAAAATAATGAACATACCTAAATGTGGTCAGAGAGAATGAGTACTGACTATCCCCCATAGTTAAACCCTACAAGAACCTGCAAGCAAACAAAAAAAGGCAAATTTTCCTTACAAGAGTTACAAAACCCTAAACCTTTGATCAACGAATATTTAGGTGGAAAAATAAAAATAAAAGTGATGCAAAAGACACAAACAGGGCAAGATGAATAAGTAGATGAAAAAGAAAAAGAGTTCACCAGCGGCAACAAAGAAGCACGAGCTGAAACAGAAGCGGCGAGAAGAGGAGAAGCACAGACGGGGCGGCGAGCCAATTGTGTCTGACTCTCTGCAACGACGGAGTGGAGGGTTGAAGCTGGTTGTTGTCACAAGTCACTGCTGCAGAAAATCGAACCGATCGGCCCAATAATTGGTTCAATTATGGTCTAACCGAATCATACAGAGTTAAACCATATTTTGGTCCAGATTGGCACGTTGCACCGTAGTAGTCTCGATTTTCCAATTGCACTAATATCATCTCTGACCTTTTTGAAAGATTACACGTATCAAGACTAATATAGTGCAATTTTTTAAATGTTAGAGATTATATTAGTGCAATTGAAAAATTGAAAATTAATTTAATATATAACAATTTTATTTACACATTAAATTCAGCTACCATATTAGATATCCTTTGAATGAGGTTAATCTCAACACACTAAGCTCATAAGATTCCCAATTTTCTGAATTAAACCATGCTCCTTGCTCAAATGCCCATAGCCCCGTCATAAATCAAATTATATGCTTCCAGATAATATGTATTCTCACAATAACTTTAAAATCACACTCTCAAGCTAGAATAAAGCCTCTCCAAATTTCAAATAATTCACAACGAAGTATTTCCATCATAGAAAGAGTACCAGTGCAATTTTTAATCATAACACCATTAAAATCACGGAAGAGACACTTATAACTGGCCTTTCTTAAATTCTCAAAGAGACTTGCATCAATATTTAATTTAATAATATTAAAGAAAGGAGATGTCCAAGAAAGGAACATCATACAATGATGAAGCTAGAGTAAAATTTTAAGAGGGAGTAAAAATTATTTTATAATAATATATAAATAAAAACATAAAGTTTAGGGGGTCTAAAATGAAAATTACTCATAATTTAACAAAAGGATTTGGAGCTGGGGAGGGGCCATTGCCCCCTTGAGCAGCATAGGAGGGGTCAAAGAATGTTGGGTAGAAAAACAAGAAAGAAGTGTTAATAATAAGATTAACCATCTTAACACTTGACCACATCTCCTCATTGTTGAAAAGGTCATTGTTCCTATTTCGCCAAATTTACCAAATAGTAGCAAAAAAGATAGGGGAGTTTAAATTTTTACTTCTATGAATCCAACTCATCAGAATAAGATGGAAAAAATCTCCAAAACGTAAGCACCACCAGATTTTCCTAACTTTAGGACAATCCTAAAACAGTCGAGGATAGTTTCGAGAGCACACTGGCAAATATTAGAGTCAATTAGCCTTCTACGACAACAAAGATCAACAGTAGCAAAAGTATTATGAGCAGAGAGCCAGATAAAAAACTTATATTTCTCTGAGATCTTGAGACGTCAAATTCATAACCAATTTTCTTGGTCATTCCAATCATAAAGCTTCTTTTCAAACCAAGCATAACCACTACTAGCCGCGTAAAAGTTCGAAGAGAAGTTTTTTCAAAATCAACCAGTGTTCTCACCGGCTTGAGAATTAGGATCGTAAGATTGAAGGTCCATTCGAATATCAAGAGATATAGATGAATATAAATTATGCAAATCACACGCCTCATTATTTCAAATATCTCTAATACATAAATCTGAATCAGAAAATATGTACATAAGTAATTTTGATGATTGATTTAATATACAAATAGCATAATCTTTTAATATAATTAACTAATCTTAAAAATTAAAATGGGATTTAACTCAATTAAATATTGTATTAAACTAATCAAATTCGTGTAAGACAAACAAGTTGTTCAAATAAAAAACTTAAAATTCTAATAACCCTTCAATTAACATAAAATAATACAGTTCAACCATAATATAAGTTACAAAACCAATTATCATTAAATCATCATTCTTTTTATTATCAATTTTCCCATTTGAAAAAAGTCTTTTAATACATTAAATATAGGATGGCTCATCAAGCTTCGTGTAAATATAAAATATAATAAAAAATTGTAATTACCAAATATTTTCTTATTATCATTATCATTATTATTGATATAAAAAATCAACAACTAAATTAATATATATTAATAATTGTGCTAGAAATAAAATTGTGGTCAATCAATAAATATTAGAATGGTCATTAATCTAAAAAATAAAACTGATCATCCAAAATAATAATAATTAATTATTTAAAAACACCAAATCTAATCGTCTAAAAATTACAAAAATTGATCATTCACAATTAAAAATTAACTAATGTTATTCACCAAATTACATATCACCAATAATTCTCCTATTTTAAACTTTGAATGCATAATTTACATTTAAGATATAATTTATACAAATGATAAATTTAATGAGTAATACATTAATAATGAATAATAATAAATAATAAATTTGGGTGTTATATTCGTCCACTCTTACTAACTCCACTCCACCAGCCACCAAATAGAGACACCATCACAAACCGAGTGAAGGAGTGAGTTTTACCTTCAATTTCGCTCAACTTCCTTTCTGATTCTCGCCCCCTTCCCAAAATCCCTAAATTCCCGCACATATACACACACCTTTCTTCATCATTTCACAATCATCCATTTCTTCCACTCAATTTCTTCACCGTTTCAGGTTCCTCTTTCTGTCTCAGCTACTACTCTTCTTTTCTTCAGTAAAAATTCAGCATTTCCTTGTTTTCTCTTATACCCACTTCGATTTTCTTCTTCCGATTGGTGTTTTGATTGTCCTGATCGCCGTTTAGTTTCATAATCAGAAGTGGGTCGCCCTTTTTTTTGACAATTCAATTTTTGTTTCTAGGTTGACTGTTTATCGTTTTGATGATAAGTTTTGATGTGATTTTTCGGCAATGCATGGAGAAGTTGGATATAATTTTACCACCTTTTCTTTTGTTCCTTTTAGTTTTTTTTTTTAATTTCTTTTTTTTTTATGGTTTTGATTTTTGAATGTTCTAGAATAGTGATCATAGTTATTCATTCTCGAAGCAAAAGAATGATCTTTGTGTTGGTTGATGCATCATTATAGCTTAACATTGAAGTAAAGAACATTTTGTTATTCTTTTTTCCTAAACATTTATAGTAACACTGCTGATGAAGTTGTCGGTGCATGTGAAAAGAGTGAAAATCAGAAGGGCTTTGCGCTCTAAATGATCAAATTTGTGATATTCATTTTGTAATTAAATATACTAGTAATCATTTTTATGTTTTATTACACTTTCGATTTTTTAGTTGATCACCTGATCCTACATGTTGCTTGACATAATTACTGCATTGATGGATTCTTGTGTGCATTGCTACAAACTAATCAAGTTATAGATCATCACTTCAGGATCAAGCACAGCATATACATGAGCATGAATAATTGAATATTTAATTATTCAATTGTGATCACTATCAGTCTATTGTACAGAACTTGTTTGTGTGCATCAAGTGTGATCAAGAATTTTTGGGCAACAAAGCTTGGTTATGTTAACTGGTCAAATAGTTGCATGAATGACAGCTCACGGCTCCTAAGCATTCTCATTTTCTTGGAAGTGTTTTTTAAATATAATTTTGCTGTGTTTTCCAGGTTAGGGAGAGAAACAGTGCTTACCCACATTGCAGAGAGATTGAATATTCTCCAAGCTTAGAATCCTCTTTCCTTGGAAACATAGCTAGTGGGGTGCTGTTGAAGGCTCCATTTCTAAAATTTTTCATGTAGCACCATCTATTTTTTGTTGATTAGTTGAAGAGTGTGACAAATAATTTAGGCTAAAGAAAGACATTGGGAACCTGGAACTATGGGTTCTGTTTGTTGCTGTCTGAGATTTGATGATTTTGAAGATTATGTAAATCCAAATAGTTCTGTATATAGGAACTGTGTCTGTCTCAGTTGCTTGATACAGAATCTTTTGAATGTGGTATGTCTCTAAATCCTTTCTTCTCGCCTGTACCCGGTTCTGTTTACTACTTTCCCTTTATCTTTTATGCAAGAGCAATGGTTTGCATCATGTAATGTGTTGTGGCCTGTGGCCATAACTGAATCTGATAGTTTTCTTCATGAGTCATGACTTATTGCTTTGTCTCAGGTGCTTATATCTTGCAGTTGTTAAGTATTGTTGCACACCATATTTTCTCTTTTGTTCCCTTTCTTTGTAATACAAACCTTGAACTTTTAAGTATATGTATGGGGTTGCTTCCAATTTCTTCTTTAGTATTCTGGTTTCATGTACTATTCGACTCCAAATATGGTTCATCTACTATTATTCTTTAAATATGTTGGGAATTGCTTCCATTTTCTTGCTTATATGAATGGGAATCTATTCCATATATGAATATGTGAAGAAATGTCTGCATATTCAAGCCAATTTTTGGGAGGAGGAAAGTTTGCCATTTAAATTTCTCATGGTTATTTATTTGTCCTAATTACCTATAAAATATGACCAATTTATAATTCCCAATAATGTACTTTAAGAAAGATTGTTTGACTGTGTTGACTTCCTTGTAGATCAATGTTTGCTTTACTGCGACTTGAAGAATATATTTTAAGCTTGAATCAAGTATTTGGGGATTGACTATTGAAATCGATGAGTTGTATGTAATAGTATGATATAATCATTTTTCTGTGTTCCTCAAATTTCAGTATGCATCAATATTCCGCAGAGGGGAAGTGCATTCGGCTCCTTCATCCTTGCAGGGGGCTGCATCCATGACCTCTGCAGCATCACTTGATAATTCTCTGTCTGACATGTACCGTTCTCCTCCAAGACCATTACCATATGATGCAGAACAGAGGTTTTTTCGTGCCCGTGATGGGCTAGTTTCAAGGCGTGAGAAGGGCTCAAGTCATTCAAATGAGGAAACAGAACCCTTAAGAAGTAATGTAGACGATACAGAATGTTTAAATTTGGGAGACAAATGGAATGAACGTGGCTGTGACGATGAATCAAAGGAATACCGTTCTAAGTCCTCACTAAAAGTTTCATCAGCAAAATATACAACTGGAGTTGGGCTTGTCTATGCATCATCAGAAGAGGAGGATGTCTGTCCAACTTGCCTTGAAGGTTGAGATTTTTTTTTAATCCTTAACAATATCAATTTACATCAAAATATCCCCTGTAGATTCTTTTGGCCCCTAAAATATTGAAAGTGTTTTGCTTTTGGCCCTCTTTGGTTAGTGAATACTAATATGGTAGGTTAAATATTGACATGGCTGGTTATACATAGTTATTGTAGGATAGGACATCTTAGCATTCAACCTGCCATGTCATTGTCAAGTCAGCATTCAACCTGTCACATAAGACATAAGTGTTTAATGGATATCAAGATCAAACATTTTAAACCGTTATAATTTATATAAACATATATTTCATATAATATATCTACTTATTTTAGAATGTAGATGAGGTTGTTTAGCTCTATAGAGTATCCGGTTTCTCTGGTTTACATAGAAAACAATACTCCACTAATGTTGAACCAGCATTGAGCCATTGCCTTAGAAGTTATAGCTCAAACTTTTGTATAGGAATTTAAATTCCGAGTGGTCATTATGAAACTGTGATTGTAACTGCTATCAGATGGTTGTTGTTACTGGGAAACACATTGTTAAGAGAATAGAATCTTTAAAGATTCTAATGTTCCTGCCATCGTTTTTGCTTGTAGAATACACTACCGAGAATCCGAAGATAATGACAAAATGCTCTCACCATTTTCATCTCGGTTGCATTTATGAGTGGATGGAGAGAAGTGACAACTGTCCTGTTTGTGGAAAGGTAACACTACTACTACTAATGAGTATTCTCTGAATTCCTTCTTACTGGATTTGTTTCTCAAGCGTGATGAAAAACATAGACCATGAGAACTCCTTTGCAATTTATGCTGATACTTGAGGTTGTGAAAAAATATTTGACTCTGGCATTGCAATTATAGTATGTTGGTAAAACAACTGTACTTTCTTTTTTTTCCCCTCTTTTTTTTAAAAAATTAATTTTCTTGGGACTAGTGAGTGTTAGCTCTTATAATGATGTTTACTGAAACAAACAATTGCATAAACGGTTTGGGGAAAAAAATATGCATGAGTTATTGCTGCTTGAGTATGATTCTTATTATTTGATCTGTGTATGTATATATTGTATACTTATGCATTCAACATGGTTGTTAGATCCTTGTATTGGTTGAACTGTTAAAGAATTACTCCTTCCACACATTGATATCCAATTGTGTTGAATGCTTTTTGAATGTTGTTCCTTTACCTTTCACTAAACTCAATAAGCTAAATACAGCACCTCAATTTGAAGTTTAATGAGTAAAGATTAACAGAAATATGCTTGATTTTTTATGTATTGATTGGTTTAGGTGATGGTATTCGATGAAACAACATACTCTTGACTAGAAACTATGTCTTGTGGATGAAGCCAGCAACAGAAGAAAGGAAAGGAAGAATATATCAACATATACGTATAAAAGTATAAACATTGTGAATATACTGCTGATTTAAGTGCTTGTCATGTATAGTAAGTATGAAATTTTTTTTTTTTTATTAACCATTGTTGTGAGTTGATTCTCCTCCAAACTTGTTTTTTTATATTTAAAAGTATTCCCACTTGGCCTAAAACACTGAAGTAAAGAAGAAAATTGCAGTTTCAGATGGAAGCAAATAATGTCACCGGGTTCATCATGTTTCAACTAGTATTGTTTCTTTGTTTATTGTTGTTACTTCAATCTGTGCAGTTTAATAAGGATTTCTAATTATGTATTGTTATGATCATCTAAAAGAACGAAGTTGAATTTGATTGAATGCTAGTGTACTAGGATTAAACTTTAAGGCTTTTTTTTTTTTGGTTCATAGTTTTCATTTCCAGAACATTTTGAGGAACTTGAAGAGAGTTAAGGGTCATTAAAGGATAAAATAAAAATATAGAAAAAAAAGTTAAAAGGATATATTTTTTGTTGTCCTAAAAAGAAAATAAGCAAAAGGCAAGAAAATAACATAGGCTTCCGCCTAAAGCCTAAACTACAGAAAAATCATCTTCATTGAGAAATCATCTTCATTGAGAATTTCCAGGCTTAATCCAAGTAAAATGCTTTACATCATTTCTTGTTCTCACTTTAGCTTATAAAATAAGCTGCACCATAGCTTTACGGTTGATCAATCTAAAATACACAGTCCACTTTCAATGAAGAATCTCTTGAATTTTCTGGATTAGATCACGATCACCCACCAAATTGGGAGAAACAATATTCTACATCAAGATGAAAACTTCTAGGCAATCTGTTTCACAAATGATATGGTGAGCTCCACCTTCCCAAGCAAGCAAAAGATCTTGCCAAACTGCAAATAATTCACTACGGAAGATGGACCAATTTTGGAGCTGTCCAGAACGACCCAACACCCAACCATCCGAACTATCTCTTAGCACACCCGAACTATCTCTTAGCACACATCTGAAACCAGCACGACCATAAACAGATGAGATGCTAGTGTCGCAATTGACTTTTAAGAAATTCATAGGAGGCATCTCCCTCCGAGCACTACTCTGAACTGACCCATACAAAGAAGAGGAATGGTCAAAATATTGAAGCTCATTGATGGACGTACGAGCAAGGACAATAATCTTATGCAAGGACTAGATATCTTCTTTCTCGAAAACCTTGTTACATCGATACCTCCAAATCCACCAAAGACAAGAGCAAACAATCAATTCACGCCCTCTCAAAATCTTCTTGAACCAGGAAGTGAAATCTAGTGCAACAGAATTATCCATAATAGAGCAATCAATCATAGACCAAATATAAGAAGCATCTCTACACCCCTTCAAACAATGCAAGATATCTTCATTCCCTAAACCACAACAGCTACACAAAGGTGAAGAAGACAGACCCCTTTCAAAACGGAAAAGATTAGTTGGAAGGGCATTATTGCAAGCAAGCCAAAGAAAAAATTTGAACTTCTCAGGAATATTTAGTTTCCACAACCAATCCCAATTTTCGCATTCGCTCCAATTGAATTTCCTTTTTGCCAACCAAAGGTAACCATTCCAAGTATTATAAATCTTTGAAGAACATGGCTCTCAATACCAACCGGGTTCCTGAATACTAAGACCACAGATTTGAAGATTCAAAATAATTTCCTTGATATTCAAAGGAATAGGAGTATATAAATTATCAAGGAACAATCGCCATCAATAAGAATATCTCCAAGAGACAAGTAAAGATCATTAATATGAACAAAAGGGAGAATGTTACCAAGCCGCCCAAGAGGACTCCAAGCATCATGCCAAAGAGATTGATCAGAATCACCAACTTGCCAAACCAAACCTTCCCGAATTTTATTATACGTTTTAACAATAAATTTACAAATATCCGAGACTCCGGTGAGAGAGTTTCAATTCCGAGTGCCCCTAAATACTTTTGGGTTAGAATTTGAACCCAAAGCTTGTCCTTGCAATGCAAAATTTGCCAGATCAATTTTCCCAACAAAACAAAATTCACACTTTCAGAGTCCTTAATCCCTAAGCCACCAAATTTCTTAGGTGTAACCATCTTAGACCAATTTGTGAGAGAAAGATCCTTGCCAAAAGCCTGCCATTTCCAAAGGAACTGTCTTATCATAAAGTTGATCTTCTCATGAGCATAAGAAGGAAGAAGAGTAACTTGCATTTGATAAACTGACAGTGAAAACAAGACTGATTTGACCAAGCATAATCTTCTCGCTTTGTTGAGTAACCTTCCTTTCCAATTGCTCAAACGATGTTGAATCTTTTCAATAACATCTTGAGCTCCTTCTTAAAAACCCTTTCATGATCAATATTAACACTCAAATATAGTTAAAAGGATATATGATATAATAACGAATGGTATTCTACAATTTTCCTATGGAAAAATTAGTTTTTAATAAAAAAAAAATTAAAAAACTAGTTTCTGAGATATTAGTCTCTTATTATTTTTTAACATTTTTTTTTGTATTTATTATTATTATTTTATTTCTCTTTGGTATTTATTATTATTATTTTTAACTTTGTAAATATGAATTTATCATTTTGTTACTTTGTGTTAAGCTACATGCACGTGCTTTGTGTATGTGTTGTTTAATTTCCGAACCTTTTTTGGACTATTGTAATTGTCACAAAAAAAATTGTCACGAAATTGTTACTTTTGTTCCTAAAGCCAGTGCTTCATAAACTATAAACAAATAACCAACTTGGATTAGTCTAGTGATCAGCTTATTAGTCCGCTTAAGCAAGTGTCAGGAGTTCGATTCTCGCTTTGTGCATGTAGCAACTTATTAGCCAATGACTGACTCTTAAATAAAGCTCAGATTCGCGGTGAATTAGTCTTCGACCTATCGGTTTGGGGGATACCACAGACAACCAAAAAATAAAGTATAAACAAATTGTTATAATAAAATAGGTTTTTATTCTTTTAAAAAAAAATAACATGGTTGATGAATTAAATTGTCACAAATTTTTAAAAATGAAAAACTAAATGAATCATTTATTTTAGTAGAACTAATTTATCTAATATTCTAAACAATCAATTTATTAAAACTTTTTGTTAAAAATTAATTTATTCAACACAAAAATTGCCAAAAAAAAAAAATTATTTATAGTTTATAGTTTTCTCTTCATAGTTCATAGGTTTCATATAACCACTTCTTTCCAACAAGACATATATAAATGCCACTTGCAAAAATCGTCCGAAAATAATTTGATGTTAATTACACAATTTTATAACTAATTAAGATGACAATCACATTTTTTAAATTGCAATTGAGGAAGGGAGAGGGGAGAGGGGGGGGGGATTCCTATCCCAGGCAATGGAGACAAACTAAGAAATTGTGTTTTTATCTTATCTTTTAAGTTTTAAAAAATTTCCTTTATTTTTCTTTTACAAAACAATAACAAAGAGTTATTCCACTTGGTGGAGGTGGAGTTGGCTAAATAAATCAAACGACGTCATATATTATATCACTAGAAAGCAAATCAAACACATCTTAAATCACTAAGAGCATGTTTTTCCAAATTAAATGCAGTAATTTCTTTTACAATTATGTTGGACATTAAAATCACTTATCAAATTAGTCACCTATATAAAATTAATATTAAAATACAAAATATATTCAAAATAAATTAAATAATATATATATTTATATAGAAACATATAATTGATGTTTAGTATGTAGATATCAATCTTGTATCTTTTGCCTTTTAGATGCCCATGTATGGGCTCTAGTGATTTCTTTCCCTTTCTTTTTTTTTTCTTTTCTTGCCATGTAATTTAGGATCAGATAGAATTTAAACTTCATTCTAACAATCGTGTTCATATATTTAAACTTTAAACCTTCAAACTTTAAGATTGCGTTTGATTTATGTTTTAATTTTCATTGTTTTTTAAATTTTGTAAAGGAAAAAGAGAAAACAATAAAACTCTTTTTTCTTTATAAAATTCAAAAAATATTAAAAATAAAAATAAAAAATAAAAATACAAATTAAACGCATCCTAAACTCTCAATTTGATGATATTAGTTTTTATTTTAAAGAGCCCAAAAAAATAAATCAGCATGCACTTCTAAAATCAGATCTTTTTAAATAAATAGTCTTTAAAATTAACTTTGACAGAAACTACCAACAAAAAAAATTAAGCATACACTTAAACTAATTTCCTTATAAATATGAAATTTCACCATATCATCAACAACACTTAAAACAACATTTTTACTAGCTAGGCATTGGGAATAAATATCATCACTTTTTTGGAGGACAATTCCTATACAAAAGTTTTAGCAGTGATGCTAAATTAAACTTAAAGGTAGCAATTAACAGTTTTATTTTATATTTTTTTAGTTGATGTGTTCAACATTCAGCACATAGAACAAAAATATTAACATGCCACTGGTTTATGTAGCAAAATGATGATGATGGATGTATGTATATATGTTGCATCCATAGTAGAAGAGTAGTAGAGATAGATAGAGAGATAGGTTCAGTTGTTTTGAGCTTCAGCCACTTCCTCATCCAGTGATTTTCTTCCTTTCTAAACAGTCCTACATACATCTGCACCATTTTGATGCATCTTATCTATAATCTGACATGACAATCAATGAATGATATATAAGATATAATAGTAATAATAATAATTGGACTTTTGCAGCTATATTCAACTTTGTTGATAATACTATAAGGTTTAGGGTTTATAAATACTCATAATAGTTTATGAATGTAAATTATTTCAACTAACTAGTTGAAAATTGCTTCAAGCATTGAACTTTACAACACAAAACAATACCAACACACTCCCCCCCCC
>JASCZI010030948.1:8696-21188 GCA_036250425.1 Stylosanthes scabra
TCCACCGCCTCCTCCCCCTCTGTTATACCCACCCCCACCTGCACCCCCGCCACCACTACCACGATCATTACCACCAGTAGGAGATGGAGTACCGCATTTGTTACACTCAACCCTTCTTGCAAAGTTCAAGTTTCCACAACTAGATATAGAAATTTCCAGTGAAGTTCACAATAATGATAATAATAATAAGAATAACAACAAGAACAACAACAATAACAATAATAATAATCAACGTACTTAAAATTCGCAATTTGAGTTACTGGAATTTTAAAGAACTGGTAAAAAAATGATGAATTTCCAGGGATAAATCACAAACCTTGGGTTAGGGCAACGCCAATCCCCGTCTCTGCCACTTCCCCCACCACGGCCGCCCCGACTGCCACCTCGTCCACCTCGATCTCCACCGCCTTGATATCCACCGCCACCACCTCCACCTCCTGAAAATTCAAATCAAATTAGAACATGAAATATAGCAAAAATATTGAATCAAACAAATTTGGAATCGACAGAGCAAGAACCACAAACCTCGACCACCATAGCCTCCCCCTCCTCCCCGACCACCATAACCGCCGCCGCCACCCCTTCCACCATAACCTCCGCCATCGTTTCCACCATATCCTCCGCTCCTTCCACCATAGCCGCCACCATCGCCACCGCCATATCCTCCCCCTCCACCGCTTCCTTTCCCTCCGTAGCCCCCTCCTCCATCACCACCTCCACCATAACCCCCTCCACCGGCGCTGCCTCCGCCATAGCCTCCACCTCCATAATTACCACCGCCTCCGTAACCTCCGGTAGCTCCGTAGGACGGTGGAGCAGAGCCTCCGCCGCCGTCTTGTCCGTACGCTCCAGACATGATTCTGATCTAGGGTTTGCTAGAAACACTGCGTGCTCTGAGAGAGAGAAAAGAAAGAGAGTAGTAAGAATATTTTGCGAACACGAGCTTTGTGAAGTGATGCAGAGTTGTAGGAAAAGAACTGTGACTGTGAAATTAGTCACGGGCCAGTGAAGTCTAAGCCCAACCTTTGCGTACTAATGGGCCTATTGAGCCTTACCATATCCTAGTTGGGTCCAACCTTTGCATACTAATTAGCTAAAGCTTAGCACTTATTATCCCATCGTTACATGCAACAACTCGTTAGCAAATCACAAACCTTTAAATGTAGTTCAAGTTAACCAACTTGGTTTGTGTAGTAGTTAGCGTTTAAACAAGTGTCGAGAAAGCTCAAATAAGGATTAGTCTTTGGATTAGTATTTCTATAGAAACCCCAAAAAAAAAAAAAAAAACTTAACACTCTTTACAATATTACACATACTCGTTCAGTCGCATAGGAAAGACACTAAGAAAGGTGCATTCTCATATGTTATCTTATCTTAATTTTATCTTAATATTTTAATCTTAATTTTAATTTTATCTTAATATTTATCTTATCTTATCTTAATTTTAATAGTATACAATTAAAAAACTCAATGACTGATGTGACGGTTGAAGAATGAATTTAGGAAATTAGATGCTTAGATGTCGTCATTAGAAAATATTTTTTCAATTATTTTTAATTGGCATAATTAACTAAGTTTAAAATTTTAAATTTCAAATATAAGATACAGTTGTTAAAGTAATTTTAAAATATTTATTTTTTAATTAAATTATAAAATTTTATATTTATACAGTTGTTGAATGATTTTAGATAAAATTTTTGTTTATTTATTTTTTAAGTTAATCATATTTAAAAATTAAAATTTTAAATATATGAGACGATTGTTGAAGTAATTTTAAAATAATTAATTTTTTTATTGCCTATTACCACCTATTAAGATAATTCTAAAATCCTTTCATGCTTTGTCTATCAATGAATTGGTGGGTTAGTAGGAAGGTGCGTCTTATCTGCGAGTTTTTTTTAAATTAATAATAATAAATTTTTTTATGTGAAATTAATAATAATAATAGTAATACATTATATCGAGAAAATTTGTGTATTTATAAATACAGAAGAAGAAAAAGAGATGAGAGAGAGGGCAAGGGAGAAAAATAGGGGGAGAGAGAGCGTATGAAAGAGAAAATAAGGGAAAGTAGAGGGAGAGGGGGAGAGAGAACGAGGGAAAGGGAGAGGGGGAGATGATGGGGGGAGAGAGAAAGAGAGACAGAGAAAGAGAGAAGGAAGAGAGAGGGAGGGAGTAAGGGAGAGACATAGATACGAAATATAGAAAAAAAAGAAAAGACAAAGAGAGAAAATGAGGGGAAATAAAGAAATGAAAAGAAAAAAAGGAGAAGAAGAAAGATAGGGATGAAGTGAGGGAGGGAGAAAAGAAGATAAATATATGAAAAGAGAGGGGAGAGAGAGATATAGAAATAGAAAGATAAAGAAAGAGAACGAAAGTTAGAGAAAAAAATAGACAAATGTGAAGAGGGAGAGAGATAGAAAGAGAGGGGGAAAGAAGGAGAGAGAGAAGGATAGAAAGAGAGAGTGAGAGACCGGGGAGAGAGAGGTGAGGAATTAGAGAAAAAAATGAGTGAGGGAGGGAAAAAAAGAGAGAACAAGGGTGAGAGAATGAAATAAAGAGATGCAGGAAGGAGAGAAAAATTATATGTTTCGTATTTGGACTCATTAGTAAGAACTTCAAGTATAGGGTTAAATTGTGGACTCAATGTATTTTAATTTGATTACACTTGCTTAATTGACAAATTATTTCTTATAAATAGAGAGAGTATGAGAAAGCGAGGATGAGAGAAAAAAATTGAAGAAGAGAAAAAAATAGGAGAAAAGGAAAGTTGAAGAGGAAAACGGGGATAGAGGAAGAAAAAAATTGAAGAGAAAGAGATAGTAAGGGATCGTGGGAGAGAGGGAGAGATAGATATGGAAATAGAGATAAAAATGATAGAGGGAGAGAGAAAAAGAGATAGAGCGAAGATAAGAGAAAGAAATGAAAAGAGAATGAGAGAGAGAATAAGAGAGAGAAGATGAAGAGAGAAATTATATATTTCGTGTAACTCAATACATTTAGATTTGATTGCACTTATTTAGTTGATAAATTATTTCTTATGAATCACTTTATCTAATTTATTATATTAAATTGGAATTTATGTGCATTATACAGATAAAATACTAGTTTATAGTGATTTGTGACTCTAGCTCATTTGTTTACTTAAACAAGTATTAAAATTCAATTCCTGTTTTATATATAGCAACTCATTGATAACAATCCTAAATTCCAATCCATTGTTGTATCATAAAAAAATAAGTACTTTTCACTCCTAAAACTTTTTACAACCATCAACATTAAGCTCAAATCACCAAAAAGGGAGGAAAATTGTGGCAAATTGACCATTTGACCTGCATGAATAACAATAAAGAAGTGCTAGCAATTTAATTCACCAAGAAACATGTACAACAAAATTGCAGCAAGCCAGGGAAGCTGCTAAAAAAATGACCTTCATTTTTTATACTTTTTTATACATGTCAAACTATCACCAAGAGGATTGCTATCACAAAAATCATCCACTGAAAATTATACACACCGAAAAGTTCAGCATGAGATGTGCGAATCTCAATCGGAAACCTGCAATTATCCATAGACGGATCTACCGTTGTGATTAATCCAAGTCCGCCGAAGTCGCAGCTTTCGGCTCTCTGATCATGCTCCTGATAGTAACTATTAAAAGCATAGGATATATTATTAGGCCAGCTGATATTAAAGCAAGATCCATCAGGGGACAGCGCAGTACAATCAGCGTTCGAGCAAGCATCTAAAGCGCTGACAGTTGCATTAGACAAGTCCTTGTTGTTGTTCACAACACACCACTTTGAAGAAAGGTATTCAACATTTTGTGCATCTACAAGGCCCTTTGTACCCTGGCCAAGATCCACATGGTACTTTGCTTGGCCATCGAAAGTGAACAAACCCCAATGCCGTTCGAAGTTTCCGGCAGCTAAGCTCCTTTGGTCCTCGTCGAGAAGGCTGAAGATGTAAGTTTCTTGTGGAGGATGCCGTGGTCTAAGCGGGGTTCCCAAGTTGCTGTGGAGGAGGTTCATAAGGCCTTTCATAAACGTTTCGGCTAGATTCGAGCTTGCATTGGCAGCTCCGTCCGTCGGCCAACCAATCTTTGCCACAACAATTTCCATACTAGGAAATCCTGCTATTGATAATGCAGTCACCACGGTATCATAGCTCAAATCAAAGCTGTTTTTGTACGATTTTCGGTTAAAATTATGAGGCTTTGCGGTTTCCTTAAAGAGGGAAAAGTCCAGTGATGTGTTTTTCGCTTGAAGGAGAGTAAGGAATGGAGAAATGGTCACAAAGAAAGGTGATCCATTCTTGTCAAGAAATTTGAGGAGCTCGATCATGGTTTTGTTGAGTTCGGGCCTGAAATGAACTTCAGATGAGGACAGGTTAGACCCTGACTCGAAATTGTCTAAGCTACATGGAACCACTACTTTCACTTTGCTGTCCAAATTCGCTCTCTTTAAAGCTGCTTGAATGTTCATAGCCGCTCCAAAGACGAAAGGCTGAAATTGTTCGCCGTAGCTTTTAAGAAATGGCTCATCACCAACAGCAACATATCTGCATAAGTACTTATAGAAATTAGAAACATTCTCCAAAGATAGAAAGACCACCTTATTTTGACCTTAAATTCTGTTAATAACAATGATTCTAGAGTATGCCTTAGTAGCAAATTTCTTTCATAACTTGAAACAATTTCATATTTTCATTTAGCCTATTAAACTCTTAAGATAGATATAGCTGAAACAACACAGATTCCACTTCCCACAAGCTCTGATTTCCTAATACAAATAACCTCTTTTTAACAGGATTAAAGCTTCTTTCTGAATTATTGGGAATGTGTCCAATATCAAGGAGCAAGTATTCTATAGTTGAATTCTGTTACATTATTGTGACAAAAGAAAGGAATAAATACTCATTTTTACAGCTATATGATTAAAAAGTTTACACTCCTTTCTGGTTGCTAGAATAATAAACCAAAATATGATTTAAATTTTGATTTTGTGAAATACCAATTAGGGAGAGTAAGAGCTTCGATCGAAACAACTTGAAACAAAATCAATGGCGATTGCCAAGGCGCCAACACGTACTTGTAAACTATTAAGGCATAAAAGACACCACACACATACAGCATCAATATATTCAGTGCAGCAAGAACATTTGAGAAACAAAAAGTAAGAACTAAAAAGTTCTTGACTAACATGCATGGTGACTGGTGAGATGAGAAAAGAGTAATGTTATTCTGTTCAAGAATATTTGCTCTTTTCCAGGCACAGAAACAGAAGCTTCAAATCAAATGCTGTCATTTCACAAGATTTTTCCACTTGAAGTGGCAATGAAGGGAACATATAGACATACAGATTCAAAGAAAATTAACATGGTCACGGCGAAAAGAGGCAAATTCAAGGAATCCTGCATTATCTTGTTTCATCCAAAACATGACATTCTGCAGTTGTTTCTTTCTTCCATTTCCTTTATCACAATCCTGATATGGTTATGGACAAATCATGCAAATTGAATCTCCCTATAGCATTGTCCATACACTAATTAACCAGACTTTCACACTTACATTAAACTGAACACAAGAACCCTTCAAAAAATGTTCAGAAATCAGGATCATTACTTAATTAACCCTTCAAACACTAGCAACATCACCAAAAGCATTTCTCTCATTAGGTAAGTTCAACTACTTGAATGAAACATCACCATAACTTAATCAAAAACATATATTGATAATTGAATTAGTAATAAATAAATAAAATAGGCATTAATGGAAGTGAAACTCACTCGATTTTAGCGACATTACCCCCATTGGAAACGTAGCGGGTGACATTATCATGGACCCAAGTGTCAGCAGCTTTCTTAGAAGAGTTGAAGGTTTTGAGCATGGTGTTGGGAACACCAAGAGTGACAGCAATGTTGGAACCAGAAAGAGCTTGAAGAACATCAGGGTTTGCATCAGGAAGCTTGACCTTGTTGATGTTGTTGGACTTCAAGAGCTTGACGACGTTGTGGGGTGGCAAAGGGTGTGAAGCCATGGTGCCCCAGTTGACACCAATAGCTTCGGAAACACATGTTATGGTGGAAAGGATGATGGCGAGAGTGATGATGAAGTGGGAAATGGAACTGCCCATTTTTTTGGACAGTGAAGGCGCCTTTTTCTTTTTCAGTGAAGAGTGAAGGAGTGAGGGAATTGCTTTTGGGTTTAGAGAAGGAAAGATAAAGGGAAAACAATCTGTGGTGAGTTGGGATCACGTTGGAAGGAAAGATTCAAAGTGAATAAAACAAATTCAATTCTTCCATGGGACAGTACCTTTTTACCAATATATAACATAAAAATATTAATATTTACCAGATTATGGTTAAGAGGAATTTTTTACCCCTTCCCCTTATGTGTTCTCTCTTATATAATTTAAAAAAGGTTTAGGCGAGCCAATAAATTCAATTAAAAATTATAATAGAAAATTTTAAGAAATTATTATTTGAAACTAAAAAAAAAAGTTATTATCCAAAATTAAAATATTTATCACCTAAATAAAAAAAAAATTAGTCCCGCTATTCCCACATCCTTTTACTAAACATTAAATTTATACCCTTTTAAAAATACAATAACTGCTTATTTGTTAATTGTATTTGATCTATTTTGAGTACTAAAATATATAATTAATTAATAATAACAGTATTTTTATATGGATGTAAAATGAGTATTTATTAAAAGAGTGTGTGAATAGCATTATTCAAAAAAATTTATTATCCATAACTCATTTACTATTACCATCACCACTATCAACTACAACCGCCTAAACTCACTACCGTCACCGCCTAATACTAAACCATCACTAACCGCAGCCTTCACCAATACAAGAATAAGAAGAAAAGGAAGAAGATAGGCGGCGCAGCACGGTGCAGCGACAAGAAGCCGCGGCAGTTAGCGTGGCACAAAGAAGAAAGAAAAAGAAGAGGAACAACGCAAGAAAGAAGGAAGAAGAAGACAGTGCAAGAGAGGGAGAAGAGGAGGAGGAGGAAGAGCTGCCAAAGGCGACGGCAGTGCGGTAGGGCAGAGTGGGAGGGAATTAGAGTTAGGGAGAAGCTGGAGATGATAGGGTTAGAGAAGGGAAAGGAGAAGAAAGGAAGGAAGCATACTGATTACTATGGCCTTTCAAACTGTTGGTTCCATAGAGTTTTTCTGTTCACAATGTAGATAAATCCTCAAAAAAATTCGTTACCAACATCAGCTAATACTATCCCTCCCTTCTTCTCTACCTTGATGCCTTCACCTCTCTCTGAGAATTTCCAATTTCTTTGTCTCGTCTTCTTTTTAATGCACTACAAGCTTTTTAAACTTTTCAATCTCTTAAAGCATCTTGTTGTTTAATGGTAGAGGATTTTTATTTTTTACAATTCTACAGAGTTAAACTCAAAACTAAACGCATTCGAACATATTGTCCGAAACACAATCAAGTAGATCATAAAAAATTATATATACAAATATCCAAAACTCATCCATACAAATCATTCGAAACCTATATATACAATTCGAAACTCATATAGACAGATTATCCAAAATATATACGAATAGATTGTGGTTTTGATTTGGGGTTGCTTATAGCGCAATAAACGTTAGCTCATGTCAGTTAAATATTTATGGGTAATCTAGCACTATTGTTAATTTATATAAATTGTCTGTAAAATGTGTCATTTGTTAGTAAATAATTTTATTCAACACTTATTTAAGCGGAATAGTGAGTTGACTACCAAAATAATCCAAATTAGTTAATTTTAACCAATAGTTAAAAATTCTTAAACAATATACATAATTTAAATGTGTATAATAAAATCTGTGTATTAAAATTCAAAACACATAATAAAAATTACTTAAATAATATAAATATTTATACAGAAATAGATTATGCACGGTAGCTAATTTTTAATGTACAATTAGTAATCTTTGAATTAAAATTATTTGTTTAAAAGAAATTATGCACACACGCTGTTCAATCAGGAGTTCACTGTTCAGCCATCATGTTACTGATAACATGTCCTATTATTAGATACTAAGTTTGATTTGCTACTAAAATCATTCTCCAGAGTGCAAACCAATTATGACATTGGCATATTCGATTTGGCGTGCGGTGTGGAAACCGCACGTCCTTGTCTTTTCTTTCTCCAACCCCTCCTCCAAAAACATTAATTGAAGGTTCGTTTCACTTTTTACCAATTTCCATAATTCGAGTTATTTGTCTCTATAGTCTCTTCTATCATATTATTATTTAATTCTTTGTTGGTTCTCTATGTTCCAATTTTCCAGCTTTCATCTATCTACGTTGTTTCGAATTAAATTCTCTTCTTTGATCATGCATTTGTGAACCTATGTTTCATGAATAACATCATTTGCATGATGGGGTTACCTAATTATTCGTCTCTAAGAATTTTGGTTTCCTAACAATTCTTGTTTTAGAGCTTTTTATGGGCTCCATGGATATCTATGTTCATTGCTAGGAGGATAAACCTTACACAAACCCATGTTTCTTTCCATTTGTTGTGAGTATTTTCTTTTTCTTTTCCTCTTTTTGTATGTAATATTTAATTCCATTTTCTTTTAGCAGATGTGAGAAAGTTAGACTTAGCAGGAGTATTAAATTAGCATTGTTACTCCTTTTTCCTTTTTCTGCAGCACTTTCTCTTCTTCTTCATATAGGTTGTTATAGCATGTTTAAGAGCAAGTATATGATACCTGACATTTTGTTACTGAATTTTACTTGGTTATTTTTTCTTCAATGTTCTGTTTTCTTACTTGAATTTAGACTGTGGAATGGAAATATGAGATAGAATTCAAGTTGTTATTATCAGGTACACATGAGGGTATCAAACTATAGTGGATCAAAATAGATTGAGGGAGGAATAAAGCCTTTTTCTTAGAGCTTTGTACCCTGAGAATTTAATACTTCACCTACTAGGATGCAGAATTAGTCTTAAGAATTCAATGTCACTTTAGGGTTGGTAATGTTATCTCATAAATTCTTCTCAAATTGCAGAATACTCATAAGCTGTTGGGAAAGAATGCTTATACTTTAGGATGTATTTGGTAAGTTTTAATTTCAATAGACAAAGAGTAATTTAATTTTAATACACGGTTAGTGTAAAGTAGTTTTACACGTACACCTAATTATATAACGACACAACCACAAAAATAACTATTTTTTACAATGATTATGTGAATGGTCATCCAAAACAACGTATGTAATTGGACGACTGTGTAAAATGTTTTACATTATTCTATATCTATCTGATTTTAATGCTTTTCTCTTATTCTAAGTTTTTTATGAACAAAAAAAATTAGACATCAAGACATAGATATTGTTCTATATCTATTTGATTTCTTAACTAAGTTTGTATCTATTAGTATTTTCCTTTTGCAGCCACATACTAGGAGCAATAAAATGGGTGCACAGACAGTACCAAAGTTGGCACTAATACATAAGCATGATTGGCTTATTCTTCTGCTTCTTGGTGCTATTGATGTACTCTTGAATTTGATTGAACCCTTTCATCGCTATGTTAGTAAAGACATGATGACAGATCTTTCTTTTCCATTCAAAGAAGACACCATACCTATGTGGGGTGTTCCTGTAAGTAGTATCACAACTAGATTCTGTTTGATTTACGTTTTCATTTTCATTGTTTTTTGTTTGCGAGGATTTCATAAAGAAATGAGTTAAAACGAATAAGAAACCGTGTTGTTTTCGTTTTCTTCTTGACGAACAAAGCATTTCCTTACATTTTTAATTCAATTCTTAACTTGTTGATCATTCTTTTGAAACAGATAGTGTCTATACTCATCCCCATTCTTATTTTTATTGCATTTTACTTTATAAGAAGGGATATCTACGATTTACACCATGCAATCATGGGTAATTTTCTTTTGATCTTTTAATCTCTTATTGATTTTTATAAAACTTTTATGCCTCACCCCTGCATTCTAACTTCTATGTTTTTTCTTCAACTTGGAACCTTAGGTATCATGTATTCTAGTTTAGTAACGGGTGTTATCACGGATGCGATCAAAGACGCTGTTGGTAGACCACGACCAAACTTTTACATGCGATGTTTCCCCGACAAAGTACCGGTTCGTTTTCGCTCTTATTAACTTCTATATCTTAAGGTATAAAACATTTTACGCTGTTAACCAATATAGAATTTAGAAAAATTACCAAATTGTAACTACTACTTACTCTATGTTATTCGATAGAAAGAGAAGTATGTATGATATGAAAACGGAGAACCAATCAAATAGTTACCGGATTGTTTTGTGTTTTCATTTTCGGTTGACATGTTTTGCTTAAAAAAGAAAAGAAGAATCTAGTTCCCACTTTTTCGTTATGTTTGATTCTTACTATTCAGGAGTTTGATGAAGAGACTGGTGATGTTCTTTGTCATGGGATTGCAAAAGTTATAAAGGAAGGATACAAAAGTTTTCCGAGTGGGCATACTTCATGTAAGTACTAATGACATTACATGTTTTATTTTGTTAATTTCATGTCCGAGAGGACGACGAAAAAGAGTAAAAAGTTTTATTAAACTCTTTCATGATATCATTTATCTCAAAAGCTAAAGCTGATAGGAGGAGATACATAAATGTTACAACTCTAACAAACTCATAACTACTATCTCTTATATATGCATGGATGTTTAGTTTATTACTTTTTTTTATTTTCATGATAAGGTTTGTTATACTATCAATTAGTAAAATGCTTTGGTGTTTCTTTTTGGTAATTAATATTTGTTAAACCAAATGCAGGGTCATTTGCTGGTTTAACCTTTCTTGCTTGGTACTTATCTGGGAAAATCAGAGTGTTTGATAGAAGGGGCCATATAGCCAAACTATGCATTGTGTTGCTTCCACTACTAATTGCTTCTCTAATTGGAATTACTAGAGTTGATGATTACTGGCATCATTGGACTGATGTCTTTGCCGGAGCTATCATTGGTCAGTATGCTTTGAACTTGCATTTATTTCTCTAACTTTTATTGATTCATATTAATTAAAGTCTGAATGATTTGTTGTTTCAGGACTTGTGGTATCTTCACTTTGTTATTTGTTACTCTTTCCCTTTCCAACTCTACAATCTGGTGAGTGTTCCTTTTCTGTGTGTTGCTTAAATTGGTGTTTGTTTAACACTAATTGGTTTCTTTTCCCCACCTTTTTATCTGGTTGGTCAAATTGTGTATGTAGGTTGGGCACCTCATGCATATTTTTATACCACTGAAATGTCCGTTGAGGCGACTCATGACTCCGACGTGGAGAAATGAATCAAGAACTAAGCAATTTCAATAGAGTATTTTTTGAGTTCTAAATTTGACATTTACATCGGAAATGATTGATGAAATGAAATTAGTCTCGATACAGAGGAACGGTTTCATTGTAGTGGAGAACCAATCAAATTTTGCCACCTTATTAATTGCTCTTGTTCTCTAAGTTGGAGAAATGAAACAAGAACTAACGACAACTCTAATAGTGTTGTTTTAGTTTTAAATGTGATATTTACATTCGACTATTCGAAATGATTGATGAAATGAAACTGGCTCTAATGTTGAGGACGGTTTCACTCTGGCGAACCTATTAAATTTTGTCACTCTTACTCTTGTTCAATAAAATTAATTTGAAATTAAATGTTAATATGATAGATGTTAAATTTAGTCTCAAATAAGGGAAGGTATACTATGAAGACATTATAACTATCTTTCAATGAAAACATTTGTTTGATCCAATGAGTCGTTGACACGTGACATTATTGAACATGGGAACATGTACCTGCCATAAATTCAGAATAACTCACGTTCCACTTGTCTAACTCATATATCATCATTAAGGGTGCGTTTGGAAGAGAGACTGAGACTGAGAGACTAAGACTGGGAGACTGAGATTGAGAGACTGAGACTGAAATAGATTTATGTATTGTGTTTGATTTAAAATGTATAAAATTAAGTGGAGTAGAGACTAAAAAGATGAAATAACTAAAATACCCTTACTATTTTAAAAAATAAAACAAATAAACCATTTTCCCTTTCAACTTTCCCCTGCTTCCAGCCTTCCATTCTCTTCCCCTCTCTCAACCACACCCCTTTGAAACTATGTTCTGAAAACTTTTGATTTTTGACTAAACTCCATTGCTAATTTGCTACAAATCAAGTGAAAAACACAGCAAGAAATCAATAATCAAGCTAAAATATCCTTATTAAAAAAAAGTAATAATATCTAGAAACAAATTAATTATTTCTTTAATTTCATTTCTTCCATTAACACAGCAAGGATCAAGAAGGGATCCGTCTTCCCCTTTCTCAAAATTCCTCAATCAAAACTTCCTTTCAATTCTTCAATCATAATCAAATTAATATCCAATTCATTTCATTCACAAGCACTGTAGCACAATAATAAATTTCCATTCAAATCGTTCTCAAGCACTTGCAAGAAGTTGTTGTCTCTATTTCTAT
>JASCZI010030949.1:0-28238 GCA_036250425.1 Stylosanthes scabra
AAATACTATTTTTTATAAATAAATGTATAATTATAGTTGAATAAAATATTATTTCGACAAATATTATTGAATTGAGCTAAATTTTGTTAGATTAGATAGAGTTGATAAATTGAATTGGTTGGAATGAGAAATAGTATATAATATATTTTTTTGTTGAAAAAACTTTTTTATGGGTTAAGCCACCATCTTAATTTAGCATTATTATAAAGAATGTGTTAATTAAATTTGCTAAAATCTTGATATAATATTTATCAAGTGTACCAGTCACTTTAATGGTATACTGCATATACTTAGTACGGTCCAGTTTCAAGTAATTGTTTGTTTGTTAGTAACTATTGTAATTACGAAAAAAGCTTTGAAATGATTGCTGAAAAGACATAAAACATAACACCAAATATCAACTATTAGTAATTTTAAAAAAAAAAGTACCAACTATTAGCAGCCATAAGACAACGAGAATGATGAAAAAATGAAAGAAAAAAACAAAAGAAAAGGCAAGACTATAAAATTTTGCTCTTAATACATTATCCTCACGTCATTCAAATTCAACGACAAACTAAGACAATCTTTAGTTTTTAGAGGAATTTTTTTGGTCTATAATAAAAAAAAAAAACTAAATTTTCACAAAATTATTTCGCATAAGTAATACATTATATTAAGAATAAATATTTTATATATGTAATAATTTCACATGAGTTAAAAAGAATAAATATTTTATATATGTAATTAATTTTATATAAGTTCAAATAAAATGATATCAGTTATAATTAATAATTTTTCTATCAAAGGTAATTGTATTTCATTTTATCGAATAGAAAAAATGAATACATATGAGTTAGGTACAATTTAAATAACCAAAAGCAAAAGAAAGTGAGATCTCCACAGAAATTAAAGATGTAAATATCAAATAAACTTAGAGAGAAAAATACTAAAAAAACAAAGAAATGTGGTATCTTTGAAACTCAAGGTTGATCTCAACGACGGAGGCAAAAATCATTTGGAGAAGATGTGGCTTTGAAGATATGTTGACGTAAAAGTTGTGGATATTTTTTCGATAGACCATAGTACGTAGAAACCACAAGATCTCAATTTAAATTCCACCATTCGAAATTTATTGTTGGTTTCACATATAAAATTTATGGAAGGTCAGGGGTCTCTCCAAACTCATATTATTTTAAACGCCAACTAAAGGTTGGTGTTAATTACCTAAGTAATTTGAGAGAGAATTTTAAATTGCTCCAAATTATCTTGAAATTAGCCTTCATTATCTCAACAGATTAATCGTCAAAAAGTCTTCTAATAAACATATTCAACACAAATCTTCACTCCTTCTTTAATATCTTTTGAGTATTACAAATGAATAAGAGAAAACCCTAGCAGAACACTATAATAGCACAAGAAAAATCCTAAAAGAAAACTCTAATAGAACACTAAAACACTAGAGCACAAAAAGAAACTCTAATAATATTTTTTCTTCAATTAGTTGTAATTAATACTTACATTTTAGTAAATATTAGTGTATTATTATGTGCATAATATTTTTAATAATTAAATTTAATTAAATTGACTCAGATCTAATAAAATTATTCACACAAAGCATGTAAAATCATAGAGAGAAAAAAGAGATACATAACAAGATAAAGGGCTAATTTAGCCAAATGCCACTATTTGGAAAACTTATTCCCCAAATGTCATCCTTTTGAAACTTTTGACCCAGCTGCCACTTTTGCCACGGTGACAGCTGACTAAATTTTTTTGCAGAACTGACTAAGAGGCGCGTTTACGGGAGGCGCCCTCTCCATGAAAGGCGCTAAAGAGTTTGGCGCTACTTGTACAGGAGGCGTCAAATGGGATAGCGTCTTCAGCTATGAAACCATTTTCAAAAAGGCGCCTCGTGTACAAAAATCGTCAATGACAAAAGCGCCTTCAAATGTTTCCAAGAATGCACCTCTGCTGTCATATATACTCATATATCCTTATTGTGTGCTCTAGGAGTACAGCACTCTACTCTACAGTAATGGATCCAAAAATTTTGAATGGAAAATCGAAGTGAAATTAAATGGTAAAATATATTTCAATTATAACTGCTTAATAGAAAGAGATATATTATTTATACTTAGAATTGTGACCGTTTTATTTGAACTTTTATCTTTTTTTTACAATTTTTTTTGTTAGGTTACCCAATTTTAATGGAAAATCGAAGTGAATTCGTTAAGTTATACTCTTTATTGGTTCTTTAACTATTAAGCTTTATTTCATTTTATGTATTATATAAAAAATAATCAATAAAAATTTGATATGTATAACAAGTTGCTAGTACTAATATCCTTAATTAAATTATTATATATTTGACTAATATATTTTATATTATTATTATTTATATTATTTTTATGTATTATTTTTATTCCCACAATCAAAATTTTTGGATTCATTATTGTAGAGTACTGTACTCCTAGAGCACACAATACGGATATATTGGTATATATGGCAGCAGAGGTGCATTCTTGGACGCATTTGCTATTGACGATTTTTGTACACGAAGCCTTTTCGAAAATGGTTTCATAACTGAAGATGCTATCCCATTTAGCGCCTCCTGCACAAGTAGCGTCAAACTCTTTAGCGCCTTTCATGAAGGTAAACGCGCCTCTTTGTCAATGTGGCAAACAGTGACAGCTAAGTCAAAAATTTCAAAAGGGTGGCATTTAGGGAATAAGTTTTTCAAATGATGGCATTTGGGTAAATTAGCCCAAGATAAAGAGGAAAAAAAAAAGATTTGATTGGATTTATTTACAAAATAATTTGTTAATATAAAACTAGTTTATTTTCTAGATTAATTTAAATTAAAAAATCATTTAGTGCTATTGTTAATTTTATATAAAATTATTAAAATAATAAATAATTTGTGAGTAGGCATGTATATATTTTTTGTCTATTTTTTCTAGTTATAAAAATGTCACTGTTACTATTTTGCATATTTTTATTACGGATCTCTATTTAATATCATCGTCAAAATTGATCAAACTTGCCGAGTCAGTCCTGTTTATCCGTCTAAAACTTATGAGAATTTTCAAAAAATTTAGCCCCATTAATAAGGATTGCAATGGAGTAAGTCGGGACGGGTAATCAAATACTTATACCCGTCCTGAACATTCATGATTGTCTCATTACCTGTCTCATTATCTAAGGGTGCGTTTGTTTTGATAGACTGGGAAACTGAGACTCAGTATCCTGTTTATTAGTCAGGGACTAAAACTAAAATTTCAGTCTCAGTCCCCAGAATTCCAGTATTTTCAGTACCTCCAAATTGGAGGGACTGGGAGACTGGGGACTGAGACTGAAATTTTAATAATATTTTTTTACTCAGATACCCTTAATCAACATTATAGTTTTCAATACTAACATTTATTTTTGCTCCATCAACTTAGTTTAATCTCTATCTCTCAGTCTCTATCTCTAATTAATTTTAAACCAAATACAATACACAAACCTATTTCAATCTCAGTCTCTAATCTCAGTCTCCCAATCTCAGTCTCTAAGTCCCATTCTCAGAACCAAACGCAGCCTAAGGGTATCTAAATTTTTATCTTATATACAAACACACTTTGTATATACTTGTCTCATATCAAACACACGGATATATACATAAAAATTAAAAAAAAATAAAAATAAAATAATCAATTATATTCATAATATGATCAACTAAGATTTTTTTTTTCCGATAAATGATCAACTAAGATTGTGAAATGAAGAACGTTAGTTATAGCATCCAAAACTTTTTAATTACCAAAATTAGGGATGTACATGAAACCGGGTGAAGCCAGGTCTTCTTTGACCCAGTTCCGGCCTAAAATATACCTCGAGTCTATTATTGAGACCCTAGCCCGGCTTCAAACCCGATGAAATCTCATTCTTTTTAGGCCGGGTGAAACTCGGATGAAGCCGGGTCTACCCGAATTAAATTAAAAAGAAATTATAATCATCGATCATAATAATATAAGCAATAATACTATTAATTTTAGCCCCAAAATTTTTTTGCAATAATAACAATAATAATAATAATAATAATAATAATAATAACTTATACTACACATAATCAAAGAATTCTATAAATTTATCCAAAGAAAAAGAATGTTATAACTTTCAGCAATAATGTTCAACAATAATTCTCACCTATCATATATTGAAATTATTAATTTTGATTTTTTCTCTTTTATTAGAAATTAAAGAACCATGCTCTTGACTCATGTAATATAATTAAACACCTACATTTTAATTTCTAGAACTAGAAGCTGGACCGTATAATAGTGGCTCTAGTGGACTCATAACATATTTAGGCCAAACTTTAAAGTTTGAAGTAACATATTTATATTTTTTGTGTATAACATAATCATATCATATATAATTTTACAATTACACTACTATAAATTTTAATTTTTTACATTATTTTTATACTACCGGGCCACCGAGCCGGGACCGGGTGACCCGAGCCTAGGCCCAGACCCGATTTCATATTTTTATTGGGTAGATTTTATTAGCTTAGGCTCTAACTCAGGTTACTTCGAAGTCGAACAAAAAATGATCCAAATTTCATTGGGACCGGGCCGGGCCTTGGGCCGGTCCGAACCATGAACACCCCTAACCAAAATAACCATCAAATAATACTGAAAAAATAAATAAAATTATATTTATTATTATATGTGGTGGGACAAAGTAGGGAATATGGCGGATCAACCCTTACTTATATCTTTCCCATACTAAAATAGAACTAAACATGTATTACCCAACCTCGTCCATAGTCAACATTTGGCTGTTGAAAACATCCGCTCCATTAGAGCATGGCATGACATATGGGCTCGTCTCTAGGCGGAGCTAATTGTCATCCAAGCCGAGTAAAAAAGCGGGCTAAATACACTAAGCCTAATTAACCGGTAAAAAATGACGGGTTACGCTGGTTCGTTTATTTTTTATTTTTTTAAAAAATAATCAATACTATTTCCTATATTTTTTCTAATTCGACTCAAATACTCAATTTATTCGTTAAAAAGATTTGTTTTTTCAAGATTTTTCTAAGAAAATGGTATCTTTTGTCCAAATTTTTATTTCGGGGTTAAAAATTGAATTTTTAAAAAATTTTAAAAATAAATAATTAAATGGGCTAACCTATTTAACCCGTTTTATAGCCATAAATATGTCATGCTGAAAATTTTAGATTGTGAATAAAATGGGTTTAAATGGGTCAGGCTGGCTTATTTGACAACCCTCCTATTTAATTATTCAAACAAAAAAGATGGATACCCAATGATATCCACGTATAATACATTTATAAAATAAAAATATAACATAATTCAATATAATTCGATAACATTTAATATAGTGTTATGCAATTCAAATATAATTTAATATAATATAACGTACATATTAAATATACACACGTTAAATGAAAATAAAACAAAAACAATTTTCAATATAATAAAACAACGTAATTCTTAATAAATTTATTTTTATGGAAATTTAACGAGTTTTCGTACGATAAGACATCAAATGAATTAATTATCCTAAAGCATATAAATGGATTACATATATCGTCGTCAGAATGGGCGGAACCTCTCAGATCATCCCAAACCGTCTTTAACGGGCGGACTTTTCCTAAAAGACTAGGGTAATTTACTCAAATAATAGATTTAGATGCAAAAATAATCAAATTATACCATTTGCTATAAAATGATCATATTGAATTAAAACTCGTAATTCTATGGATAATTAAAATAGTTAAACATAAAGTTTAGTTGAAATAAAAGTCATTTTAATTTTTATACACTAAAAGCATAAAATTATATAACAAAAGTAAGAAAATTGAAATTATCTAATTATATTGTTATTGATGAATTTATAAAACTCCGTCATTAATAATATAATATATAAAATTTTGGACAATCTATTCTCTAAATTTTGGATAGTTAATTTACTGGATTTTAGATGATTAGTTTTACTAATTTTCGAATGATTTGTTTAATAAGTTTTAGATAATGTGTTTCTAAAACAAGTTGGAAAAGAGAAAACAAGTTGCAGGTCTTTTGTGAACTTGCTAAATTGAATGCTCACTATAATATTTTTCACTCAATCTAGACCATATAAATTATTTAATATAAATTTTTATGGTGATAAGAACTGGTATATTGTTTTGACAAAAGTATCATGGTATACTTGACAACCTTCCTATAATATTATTTGGACAAATAGGGTAAAGTATTGTTTTGGTTTCTAACGTTCTGGCCGTTTTCTATTGGTCTTTAACGTTTAAAACATCATATTTTAATTCCAAAACGTTTCAATTTTAATCGATCAAGTCCTAATCTCCATTTTTATTTCTATTTAATTATTTATAATGCTTAAATCTCTAAAACGTATTTATGTTAAAATTTAAGCATTGAATATCATATATCAAAATAATGGAAACTTTAAAAAACTCTTAGCGTGAACTTATTCATAATCAGAAAATTTAAAATAAATTAATAGTAAATAATGGCACATGTGCAGCATCGTGCGGGTTTTTTTTATAGTTTAGTTTAAAATATATAATTCCTTGTATTTTGTACTAGCAGATGACTCCTTATCCTACTATTGCCTGGTAGTTTCCTTTTTATCACAAAAAAAAAATTAAAAATATTAAATATATTGTTTCCCTAAAATGGACATAAACTAAGTAAAAAAAAATCAGTTTTGTTGTTCTCACATCCTTTTATTAAATATCAAATTGACATCTATATAAAAATATAATAATCATTTTTTTGTTAACTGCATTGCGTTTTATTTGTGTATTAAAATATACAATTAATTAATAATAACAGTATTTTTATACAAATTTAAAAGTGATATTTACTAAAAAGGTGTGTGAATAACATTATTAAAAAAAAATTGATTGTTCACAAGTCTTGATCTCAGAGGAGAGAATGCCGACAGACCTCATCTTCTATGAGACATTGCTATCGAGAAGTGGGATCAAAACAATACTTTACCCAACAATTGAACAATAAGATCACACATAAATCAACCAACTAATCAACCTATATCAGATCAAACACACACCCCAATCATAACCTAAACCCAAGACCCACTAGAAGACTCAAGGCGTGAGGAGAACTGGAAAAGATGCAATTATACAAACCTTATGTTGAGTTATCGAAGGAAATGGCGTCCCTGGAAATGTCATGGTTTTGTTTCTCCAAATCATTCAAACACAAATAAATAACCATATGAAGATCGGTCCACGACAAACATTGAATAGAGGAGAACTGATTCATTGGGTTTCTCTAATCATCAACCAGGCTGCTGAAGGGGAATTGCTATTATCTCAACGAATGCTTCGTCTGAATATGGGTGCATAGCAACCCAGAATTCAGGTTCCATTGGTCTGCTACTAAGCGCACAATTTATTATTTAATATTCACACACAAATACAAAATAAAATATACAATAGAAGATACAATTAAAATTTACAACAACAATACCTAACAATAATAATATGCAATTATTATTATTTTATTATGCAGATAAAGCAAGGAAAATAGAGACTGCAATGCCAAGCGAGTGGGCCCAAACGACAGTCCCAACCACTTGTCCTCCAGCATGAGTCATCTCCCCGATTCCGGCGATACCTGCGACGTCGATGGGAACCCGAAGCAGAAGCACTTTTCCAGCGCCGGAAAGCACCGCATCGGTGTACAGCTCCAAAACCCAATCCTTGAACATCACATGTCCAAGAATTTCATTGCCGGACTTCGACTTGGATCGACTCCTGACGAGGCGGAGCGCGGAGTCAACCTGAGACCGATCTGGTGGCGCATTGACCCGCTGCTGGATGAGTGCGTGAGTGGACAGCTGGCCTTGGAGATGCTCAGCGGCGCTGTTGAGTTGGTAAGACAACATTCCCGGAAACGTGTGCTTAATCAGATCGAGAACGTTGAGTCCCACACCGAGTCAAACTCGGCCGAGTTACATAAAAAATTATTATTGCTATGATGTTTTTTCTAAAATCATATCCTTTACATTTAAATGTTAGTGTTGTGGTATTTTTCTAAAAATATGTCCTTTACATTTTACGATAAAAAATAATATAGTGATAATTAAAAAAACTAAGATAACTTCTCAATTAATACACTAAATATTTGTACTTGTTACTCAGTTTTGTAACTTTTATATCACATAACATAAACTATTTTTTTTTGGTGACTATAAACTAACTGATTTGATAACTAAAAGTTTACACAATACAAAAATAATAAATATATTTTTTTGGTATTAAAAAATAATAAATATATATAGACATAAAAAAAATAAAAACTCATACCACATGTGGCTCAACTCTTGACCCAAAACAAATATTGATACCTCGTGGTCAACTTCGTGAAGACAGGCAACATCGTATTTGGGAGGGATCCGAATAGAACAAACCAGCCCAATAATTAAGTTTGTTTCCCATGAGGGGTGATTTTGAATTGTTTTGGGTTAAGGGTCATTTTTAAATATGTGAATTCTTTGGTTGCAATTATTCAAAAATTGGGACACGTAAGGGGTTAACTTTTTCGGAAGGCAGCAGTGGACGCTCTACAGCATCTGGCCCGGTGTAGGCTAAAACTCACCCGTAAAATGAGCCTCAATGGGAGGCTTGTACTTTATGTCTCGCTGTCGGTTGCATTCGTTTGACACGTGTTAAGAACTAGATACTTAAACAGTCCAAGTGGTAGGCCTTAGTTCCAATGTGAGTTGTATAATTTAGCTAGTATAAATTTTTTTGGTCCATGGTCTGGACAAACCCAAACCTAATCATAACCCAAGCCCCAGACCCACTAGAAGACTCAAGGCGTGAGGAGAACTGGAGAAGACGCAATTATGCAAACCTTATGTTGAGTTATCGAATGAAATGGCGTCCCTGCAAATGACATGGTTTTGTTTCTCCAAATCATTCAAGCACAAATAAATAACCATATGAAGATGGGTCCACGACAAGCATTGAATAGAGGAGAACTAATTCATTGGGTTTCTTTAATCATCAACCAGGCTGCTGAAGGGGAATTGCTATTATCTCAACGAATGCTTCGTCTGAAGATGGGTGCATAGCAACCCAGAATCCAAGTTCCATTGGTATGCTACTAAGCGCACAATTTATTTTTTAATACTCACATACAAATACAAAATAAAATATACAACATAAGCGACAATTAAAAATTTACAACAACAATACCTAACAATAATAATATACAATTATTATTATTATTTTATTATGTAGATAAAGCAAAGAAAATAGAGACCGAAACGCCAAGCGAATGGGCCCCAACGGCAGTCCCAACCACTTGTCCTCCAACGTGAGTCACCGCCCCGATTCTGGTGATACCTGCGACGCCGACGGGAACCCGAAGCAGAAGCGCTTTTTTGGTGCCGGAAAGCACAGCATCGGTGTACAGCTCCAGAACCCAATCCTTGAACATCACAGGTCCAAGAATCTCATTGCCGGACTTCGACTTGGATCGACTCCTGACGAGGCGGAGCGCGGAGTCAACCTTAGACCTATCTGGTGGCGCATTGACCCACCGCTGGATGAGCGAGTGAGTGGACAGCTGGCTGTGGAGATGCTCAGCGGCGCTGTTGAGTTGGTAAGGCAACACTGTCAATGCGCCACCAGATCGGTCTCAGGTTGACTCCGCGCTCCGCCTCGTCAGGAGTCGATCCAAGTCGAAGTCCGGCAATGAGATTCTTGGACCTGTGATGTTCAAGGATTGGGTTCTGGAGTTGTACACCGATGCTGTGCTTTCCGGCGCCGGAAAAGCGCTTCTGCTGCGGGTTACCTTCGGCGTCGCAGGTATCATCGAAATCGAGACGGTGACTCACGCCGGAGGACAAGTGGTTGGGACTGCCGTTGGGGCCCACTCGCTTGGCGTTGCGGTCTCTATTTTCCTTGCTTTATCTGCATAATAAAATAATAATAATAATTATATATTATTATTGTTAGGTATTGTTGTTGTAAATTTTTAATTGTAGCTTCTGTTGTATATTTTATTTTGTATTTGTATGTGAATATTAAATAATAAATTGTGTGCTTAGTAGCATACCAATGGAACTTGGATTTTGTGTTGCTATGCACTCATCTTCAAACAAAGCATTCGTTGAGATGATAGCAATTCCCCTTCAGCATCCTGGTTGATGATTAGAGAAACCCAATGAATTAGTTCTCCTTTATTCAATGCTTGTCGTGGACCCATCTTCGTATGGTTATTTATTTGTGCTTGAATGATTTGGAGAAACAAAACCATGTCATATGCAGGAACGTCATTTCCTTTGAGAACTCAACATAAGATTTGCATAATTGCATCTTCTCCAGTTCTCCTCACGCCTTGATTCTTCTAGTGGGTCTTGGGCTTGGGTTATGATTAGGTCTGGGCTTGTCCAGACCATGGAACAAAAAAAATTGATACTAGCTAAATTATAGAGCTCACTCTTTCCAATCATTAGTTAAAAATTGCATATATATATTTCTAAGATTAACAAAACCATATAATCTACCAATTGTAGTAAAGAGTTGCCAATACAGGATTTATGTTTTTTATCCATTATTATATAGATAATAACTTGATAGTCCTTAAAATTTGAGACAATTTTTTTTTTTTTGGTATGGAATTTGAAACAATCCTTAACTCTTAAGTTAATGTTAAGATAAATTAGACTCACTTAATATCTTACAATTAGATAAAATTAGATTTAAACACGCGCAATACGCTCGGAAGGAATATATTTGATTTAATAAATTATATTTAAAATTTTTTTAAATTTTTTTAATATTGAAATAATATTTTAATTGTATTAGCTTAATATCCTTAATGTTATGTTCTTTTAATAATTAAATTCTATTTTACATAACAAATAAATTTATTTTCCAAATATCTTTTATTTTATTTAGTATTATGAAATTTATTAGTAATTATGTATATAAGAATCTAATATATTTATAAATTTATACAAAAATCACATAAATGAAAAAAAATCTCATAACAAAAGAAAATATCGTTATATTCAATCATTATAATTCAATTTCTCATTACTTTCTAATGGTTACTTATGTTATATTTGTTATAAATAACTGTTCACCTGACGTATGTTTTCAGATAGTCATTATTTTTTAAGAATATCTCGTTATATCATAACTTCTCATGTCTATTTTTCAAATAAATTTTGCAAAACAAGAAACCATAACCTAAACTCTTTATGTTTTGTAGCTAAAATTTCAAAAGATGTAATTAATGTAAAAACTTGATACACATCGTAAGAATAAATAATTAGTCTTTTCTTTTTATAAAAACAACAAATTTTATATTTTTAAAAAATTTGAAGCTATAACATAGGTCTTGATAAAATGAGTGTAGTCAAAATTTCTGAAAGAATTATTTATATAAAGTGAATTTGAGAGAGATTGCAAGCATCTGTATAACTTGAAAGAGTAAACTAAGAAAAAAAAAGGGAACAAAAGCAAAGCCTTAAGAAAAAAAAGGGAATAAAAGCAAAGCCTTATGAGATTGAGAAATGAAACCTGCATCATCGAATAAAAGTCATATTTTTATGTCTTGAAGCTGAAAATTCAAAAAATATAAGTCATGTAAAAAGTTGATACACATTGTATTAAGAATAAATAATAATCTTTTCTTTTATGAAAATAATAAATTTTATATTTTTAAGAAGAAGTCATAACATAGGTCTTGGTAAAATGAGTGTAGTCAAAATTTATGAAAGAATTATTTATATAAAGTGAATTTGAAAGAAATTACAAATATCTTTATAACTTGAAAGAGTAAATTAAGGGGGAAAAAGGAATAAAAACAAAGTCTTCTGAGATTGAGAAATGAAATCTACATCACCGAATAAAAATCATATCTGATTTTATATGAAGTATTTTTTATGGAAAAGAAAAAAAAGCATAAATGAGATGAACTCTTTTGGTAGATATGAATTAAGACTTGCTAAGATTGATTTAGTCAATTCAGCTTAATTATTTGCAAGAAAAGAATAAAGATGTAGAAACTAATGAAATATATTAAGTTAGATTTGGAGGAATGATAATAAAGATGTCGTGAACTTACCATGAGTAAGAGTTCGGCATTAGCGGTGGCATGTACAGAATCTTTGAGTGCACAACTTAAGATTGGAGGCAGGAAGATGTTAAAATTGGAGACGTGAAGGATATGTATTACATTAACTATTAACCAAAGAAATGAAAATGTTGATAAGTAAAGGAGACGAAAGATACTTGTCAGTTTTAGTTTTGTTCTTAAAATTTTATTTAAAATCAAAACTTGTAACGGTCGATATTTATTTTATTTATTGCATGAATAGTTGTTATGTGTCATAATTGTTAACTAAAATTTTTTTATAACAGCTTTTATCACGAAGAGTTGAAGAAGGTTTTGCATGTGATGAATTAGAGGATTTAGTATCATACAAATAGCTAGGATTTGTAAAAGAAATTATATCATTTGTAAATTTTGTTAACATTACAGGAAAATTTAGTTTTTGAAGATACAATGAGAGATTATCTTGGTATCTAAATTTATATATTATAAATAGAATTTGGAAATACAAATTTTTAATTTTTTGGGACGTGGGGGCTTCAGGCTTCAACTTCAGCCATCCTTTTTTCTTTGGACTTTTAGCTTCACACTTCTTGACTCTTTCTGTTCAACAGTTTCTTGTATTGTCCATTTGTCCTTACTCTGAATATTTTTTCGACAGACGTTTTGAGAAGTGGGCTGGGTGGTACCAAATTCAACCATGTTTTTGGGACATATTCATATCTCTTTATAAAACAATGTAAAAAACTAATTTAATGGAAATACAAAATGAAAATTTAATGGACCTACCTAAAAGCTCCCTCAACAGATTGGCCCAATTATATATCACTGCGTGACATAAAAAAAGATTGACTAGAGTTTGAGGAAGTTCTATTTCTGGTCAAAAAACTAAAAAAGGAAGTTTTATTTAAATTGAAATTACATAACTACTCCCTCCATCTCACTTTAATTGCCCAATTTTACATTTTTTCTTAGAGAAAATCTTGGTAGTCAATATTATGGAGATAATAGAAAATTAATATTATTTTGTTCTTTTTTTCTCTTTTTTCTTTTACCATCCACTATTTTCCTAATTACACTCATTGGCTCCTTATTGGTCGCTAACGTTGATTTCGTAACATTATTTTTTTTTTCTTATTTCAAATTATTTGTTCATTTTATAATTTCAAGATATATTTAATTAAAATTTTCCTATTATAACATTTTATAATTCCAATAACTAATAAAACAATCTTTAATACACCTCTTCTCTAACCAATCAAAATTAAGTTTAGTATATTAATAATAGGGATTACTTTAATTAATGTATTAGAATAAAATTGGGCAATTAAAATAAAATAGAGGGTGTAATGTACAGGCACTATTAAGTTGATCAAATTTTATTTCCCATGCCAAAAAATATATTTTGTTCTTAATTAATTTACGATATACATGATTTTAAAAGTGACATATCACGTACGTAATAGTAATAATAATAACTAATAATCTAATTGATTTTCTTGGAACCTGATAATCTAATTGATCACACGTTATTATCACTTTATTAATAGAGTTTAGCAGTGATTTTAATTTTGAATAAATAACAAACGCACGGTAGACCCGACTACATCAAATTGCTTCTTAATATCTCTTTTTTTTTGAGTTTTTCTTTTTTGTTTATTGGATGAGTTTTAGCATGAGGCTCGTAAAATAAGCCTCAATAGGAGGATCGTACTTGATTAGACGATTTGTTGGTTTTTAGGAATTTTTCGGAATTCTCTCCGTGGATTTCTTTATTTTCGATTCTGCACACACAAATCGCGAAATTCAGAAAGCATCCATTTTTTTGTCGGACAGAAGGTTAATGGAACTGGGCCATGCTTAGGCTAGCTAGTTGGGCTATGCAATCGCGACCCAAAGAAGAATCCCATAAAATTTTTATGTATTAATTAATAGCGGATTGAGACATCCAAGAACCAAATGCAAAAACGTGGTGGGATTACATGTCTGTGAGGGGGAAAAATTATCAACTAGTTGGAATTAACCCCAAAAAAAAATTGGAAAAGAAAAAGAGGAAGAAAATAAAATTTTACATCTTTTAACCAAATTTTACAACATCTTCTCAACAGAAAATAAAATTTATTTCCCCGTCTTTTTACCAAAAAAAATTATTTCACACAATGGTAAATACTTTTTATTTTTCACAAAACCATTTTTAAATTTTTTAATAAAACTAAAAAAATTCCCTAACAATTGTTTTTCTTTAAATATTAATTTTGTTTACTTTTCCAGGTAACAAATAACAAACTTAGCTTTGAACCGACTAATATTCCATTTTAATTAATTATAAGATCAAAATATTCCTTAGAATATAAATTTTAAACAAAAAATAAAATTCAAGAACAACCTTTTAAGAGTATTATTTGTTAATTTTTTTAAAAGAATTTTTTCAGAAAATAAAAACATCCTTTTTAAATTTCAAAAGTACAAAGCACAAATTGAAATTACAAAAATTAAAATAACGTAAAAGATTCTTTGATTTTTTGAAAAATAAAATTTTTATCGTAAAAGGCCTAAAGTAAATAACTGGTTTGGTTATTTTGAAATTACAAAAGAGTTATATTATTTTCACACTAAAATTAACTACTAAAATCAGCCATTAGTGGATAATACAAATTAAAATATAAAATATACATTGAAAAATAATAAAATTATACATGTATTTATATATAAATATACAGTGACTAATTTTAGTGACTGATTTTGATATAAAATTAATTTTTTTATTACAAAAATATTGTATCCCATAAAAATTGAAAATAACAAAAATCACCTTTTAACATTAAAATTGTTTAATTTGTATAAAATGTTAAGAAAAATAAGTTTTTTTTCATAAATCAGTAACAACAGCATAATGTTTTTTTTTTTTCCAATAGAGCCAACTTTTCTTTTCGGTCGGATAAATTGGACAACAGCCCCCAATTTTAGACAACATCCAACATTCCACATCCCTGTGGTCACCGCCGAATTCCGAATTCAAATGCACTTGTTATAAGACATTATCTCAGATTCGGATCCTTAGGTTTTGAGGCATACCTCGTCACTACTTGGACCAAGGAGATTGGCTAACGGAGCCAACTTAAACTTATCATTGTTTTCTCTATTGTGGACATAACTCATCATTATTTAAGAGCTATTTTAACAATTCGATGCCATCTCTTCTTTGGGCTAAGTAACAATTAGGCTATCCTACAGTGATGTCATCTCTTCCTATTTTTTGGACTAAGCCCCGCCTATGTCAAAACGGGTTGACCATAATGCTCCACAACACCTGCACCCTACAAAATTCCTATTTTAAACAGGATACTAAAGGGGTGAAAAGAAGAAATACTCAAATCACCTATTAAGACATTACCAAGTTATAAGATGATGTCACACAGTACCAGCCTTTAACACGTGTCAAAAGAATGCAACCGACAGCGAGGCATAAAGTATGAGCCTCCCATTGAAGCTCATTTTACGGGTGAGTTTTAGCTTGCACCGGGGCTAAATGCTGTGGAGCGTCCACTGCTGCCCTCCGAAAAAGTTAACCCCTTACGTGTCCCACTGTCCCAGTTTTTGAGTAATTGCAACCAAAGAATTCATATATTTGAAAATGACCCTTAACCCAAAAACAATTCAAAATCACCCCTCATGGGAAGTAAACTTAATTATTGGGCTGGTTTGTTCTATTCGGATCCCTCCCAAATACGATGTTGCCTGTCTTCACGAAGTTGACCACGAGGCATCAATATTTGTTTTCGGTCAGGAGTTGAGCCACAAGTGGTATCAGTTTTTTTTTTATGTCTATATATATTTATTATTTTTGAATACCAAAAAAATATATTTATTATTTTTGTATTGTGTAAACTTTTGGTTATCAAATTAGTTAGTTTATAGTCACAAAAAAAAATAGTTTATGTTATGTGATATAAAAGTTACAAAACTAAGTAATAAGTACAAATATCTAGTGTATTAATTGAGAAGTTATCTTAGTTTTTTAATTATCACTATATTATTTTTTATCGTAAAATGTAAAGGACATTTTTTTAGAAAAACACCCCAACCCCACAACACTAACATTTAAATGTAGAGGATATGATTTTAGAAAAACATGACAGCAATAATAATTTTTTTTTTGTAAAAAGTAAACTATCAAATTCAATTATATTTATATATGTCCTGCTAGCAATAAGTTTTAAGATTTTTGTAATTGTGTTGGTTTTATAACTACTAAGAATATAGAATTAGCTCGTATAAACTAAAAAATGTGATAATTAAAAATTTTTATCATGAAAAAAATTAAAAACAAAATTAAACTTTTTAATTATTATTATTTTTATTAAAGTTTTATGAGAAACTCCTTTCTTTTATACACCATTCCTATGTGGCTCACTCCCTAATACATGCTATCAATATATATGACAAATATGAACGCAATACCCTCACTAATTAAAAAAAATTATATTCTCAATATGTTCGTATATAGTTTTTTTTTTATAATTTTTTATTGGAAATACATACTCTTACAATTAAAGTTTGCAATATTAAACACAGGAAAGTTTTATGTTTTTTTTAATGTGTGTAAAAAAATTTGTATAATTAGTAACGTCAACAGCATAGTGACCATCAACTTAGGCGTCTCCTACATACATTTCATATTGGCTCCATCGAGGAGGGCATTTTTTTTTTGGTCCAGTCAAAAAAAATAGTAATTAGACAAAAGTACACATGAATGTTTTCGGAGGGGACAAATGTACATACGAATGTTTCGAAATTAAAAATGTACACATAAAAGATTACAATTGATGGACAAAAGTAACACGCCGTAACTGGAGCTCCGTTTCCGTTAATTTCAGTGTCCACGTGTCAATTAACAGTAAATACATGGCACTGTGTGTTGTACTTTGGGTTTATGATGTGGAAATTCACAAATTTTAATGAAAAGAAAATTAAAAAAAAATTATAAAACACGCACCTCATTTACACGAACCCTAAGTTCTAATATCAACCCCCACCCCCTTTTGTGTGAAATCTAGTTCTGCTAAAATCAATTTATGGGTGGAGAATCATCTTCAAGTTTCGAAAGTATGATGAAGCACCCATTAGGAGTGAGCAATCCCGTCGATTCTGCTGCCTCCTCACACGGCTGGGTGTCAAGAAGAAATGTAAAAAAACACCCCTACAATGGTGGTAAATGCTACCATGGGATGAATGCAGTGCCACTGAAGTCTCGCACAACAGAGAACCCTAATAGATGGTTCTTACGTTGTCCCCATTATAAGGTTTGTATTTTTTTTCATATGCTCCATGTTCCTTCTATATGAATAACTTCTAATTGTGCAGATTATGCTATTTCTCTCTTTTTTACTCTCTTTATTCCTCCTTTTGAACCAGTTATCTGAGCTGAGATGTGAGTACTTTGTCTGGGTTGATGAAGTGCATGACCTTGACACGAAGAGGGATATTCTTGAGAAGAAGATGTCTCTGCATAAATTTCGTGATGGGAGCTTCAAAGAAGATGCAAATTATGTCTTCATGTTCAATACAGTTTATATGATGAGAAGTGAAATTAGTGCTCTAAGGAAATTAGTAATTGGCCTATGTGTTGGGTTGGGGTTAATGTTTGGAATTAATTTGTATAATTTTAACAAGTAAGTCATTGGCTCTGTTTATGTTTATTGTAAGATGTCAAAACATATGAATGCAAGAGAAGAAGTCCTGGTTTTTAAATTATATTATTATCATGCAATCTCCTCATCAGTTACTATTGCATGTATGTCAGAATTCAATTATGTAGCTACTGAGATGCAATATTCCCAGTTCCAACTTATTGATATATAGCTAAAATAGCTAAGCTTGCACAAAATAAATTTAACCCAGCTCCCAATCTAACATCAGCAAAAAAGATATATGGCTAAAACAGAAGCATCAATCTCAAAATAACTCAACTTAAAGCTTGTAATTAGAATTCATAATGTAAATTCCACATTCTACCAAATAACTCATCTTCTCTTTTTCCAACCTGCTTAGCTGAACAGGGGTGATGTCTCCCACATATCCCATCAAACTCTTCTTGTTCCTAGCCATGATTCTCATGATGTAACTCCTAACTTCCTCCAACATTGTGATAATTGGCTTTCCCCTAAATCTCACAATCTTTGCATTAAAAGCCTCACAATTGTTGTTCGTGATGCTATCAACCTTTGGCCAATCACTAAAATGGGACTTTGTCCAAGACTTCGGCTCGAGTCTGTTTAAGTACTCCCATGCCTGGACGTTAATCTTCTTCACCTTCTCCATAGCCTCTTTGAATTGTTGTACGGTTGTTGCTTTGGCACACTCCCAGACCGCACCCTTCATCTGCTTGTCCATCTAGTTTTTTGTAAAATTCTTCCATAAATGCATTGAGCAGAAACGATGATGCACTCCTGGCATCACCTCTTTCATTGCAGGTATTAATCCCTATGAATCATTCATAAAATAAATTAGTGTTTAGTTTCATATTTCAGACAATAATATTGAAAGAAATTTAAAATTTCATTAAATATGACTTCACATTTTACTAATCTGACATAAAAGTCCATCCATGTTGTTTGTAATCTCCCAAGTCTTTATGTAGCAGTTCGAGAAACCATTTCCAGTTGTCCTTTGTTTCAGCATTTACAACTGCATAAGCAACTGGGTAGAGATGGTTATTAGCATCTTGGGCAACCGCGGTCAACAACTGTCCTCCATAATACCCCTTCAGAAATGTTCTATCCAAAGCAATGAATGGCCGACAACCTTGCTGGAAACCCCTCCTAGTTGCACTCAAGCAAATGTATGCCCTTTTAAATAAAGGATTTGAGTCCGGCATAGGGGTTGTATCCAACCTGACTGTGGTGCCTAGATTTGTTTTCAGCAACTGCCATAGATAATCCCTTAACACCCAATATTGTTCCCTCTCTGATCCTTCAATGATCTCTCTAGCCTTTTTCATAGCTCTCTGTATTTTCTTTTCATTAATAATCATATTAAACTCCCTCTTGAACCAAGCTTCAGCCTCTTTACATTTTAGCTCAGGGTCTTCTCTGAGCTTCTCTTCCAACTCAGCAATAACCCACTTCCTATCAGCTGAGGGGTTCTTTTATATCCTGCCACACACATGCTCATTTACAAAAGTCTTAACCTGAAAGCTTTTTGGCTCTCCTGTGTTTGAACAATAGATCTTCCATGGACAATTTTCATTCTTGCATATTGCTTTGCACTTCTTAGGCTCAACTCGACTGAATATTATACACCTACCAAGCTGCATGTTAAACTTCCTCACTGCCCTCTTATACTCTTCTAGAGTAGCAAACTCCATGCCAAGCTCTAAGTGCACCGTACCCCATGAAGCACTCGGGTTTCCTTGAGGCCAGCTTGTTTCTTGCTTCGCCTTTTCCTCATCATCACTATCAGGATCACCCAATTCTTCAGATTTGTAACCATGATATCCGGGGTCAGAATCTGAGCTATCGGGATCTTCAACCTGGACATAAATCCTAGGTGCCCCATCATTCTTCCCCTTCAGAAATTGTTGACCACTAAGGGCTGGTCAGCTCTTCTATTGGGCTTAGGAGCTGTATTTGTTTTGGATTAGGCCTCCTCTTGTGTTTGATCTTTGGAAGGGGGTTGGGATTGAACTTTAGACTGTGGTTGAGATTGAGTTTCTTGAGGTGGTTGGGATTGAGTTATATTAACTTCTTCATGCACAGTTTCGGGTTGCTCTTGGGCTGTGGGATGTGTTTTGGTTGTGGGCTCTTGGGAGGCGGTGGGATGTGGTTGGGCTTTGTCATGAACAGGCTCACTAAGTTTGTCAAGCAAGTTTTTTGAAGCTTGGGCTGCCCTCATAGGTTTCCTAGGTACTGCCTTTTTTTTGGGGGTTGGAGTTCTCCTTGCCCTCATCTTTATCCTCTTCTCCTTGGGTGTGTTTTCTGTTGCTCAATGTTGAGGTTTGACACATTTAGCTTCTTCTTCCAAGTTAACAAACTCAACTGCTTTGTCCACGGGGTGTTCAAAGTAGACATGCACTTGACTTTCATGCTTAAGTGCCCATTCACCTATTATCACAACACTAAGATCCCCTGTTATTATGTTTAGGCCACCACCATTCAAACCCACCTCTTCATCTAGCCAATACATATAGTCATATTCAGTATACCCTAACCCCTTGAATAACTCCTTCATTACCATCAGATTTAACTTTTCAGGATTGACATTATCAAAAGCAGTTTCCTCACCCCCATCATACACTAAGTTCAGTTTCGAATCCCTATTCAGTTTACCCATATGGTGATAAATAAGCGTGATAAATGAAGTCATTTTCTGCAAAATACAATTCAAAACCAAATAAAAAAATTCAAGAACTTGAACTGGAATGTTCATCAGCTACAACCAACTATAACAATGTTTAATTTTAAGAAACAAAAAAAAAATGCAGCAACGTTCAATAACAACAGTATACCCAAAAATATATTTTTGAAACCCTAGTTCCATAAAATACAAAATCAATATCCAAATAAGCAACATTCTTCGATAATCTAACAGTGAGAGAAGGGGATGATGGATGCTTACCTTGGATGTTGACTTAGCAGCGACCCCTCTTGTTGAATGGGACCACGCTCGCGAAAATGACGAAGCCAGCCACCACCACTGACTCGAACCACCGTCTTGACTAACGGCGATGTGCTACGTTGCCTAACGGCGACGGAGAGGCACTGGCTTCGATGGATGCAAGGGTTGAAGAACGGCGTCGATTGGTTGCTTCGATGGACCACCAACTATGCTAGGGTTTTTTTTTAAGTGAAAATTGGGTAAAGTGGGTAATGAGGGTAACAAGGGTAATGAGTGTTACAGCAACGAGTAACCTTTCTTTTCCTTTTTTTTAAATTTTTAGTTTTATTGTTTTCGTTTTATATTGCCTTTAACATTAACATTTATTTACTTATGCTGACTCAGTAATTGTGAATTGACAGGTGGACACTAAACTTAACGGCAACGGAGCTCCAGTTACGGTGTGTTACTTTTGTCCATCAATTGCAATCTTTCATGTGTACATTTTTAATTTCGAAACATTCATGTGTACATTTGTCCCTTCCGAAAACATTCATGTGCACTTTTGTCCAATTACTCGGTCAAAATATCATTTGGTTTTGAGGAGTCCTTATTAGGGGGTGGGCGGCCCACGGAAACTCCTATACTAAATCCCATTCTCATGACACATCACACGTGTAAAATTTGTACCCACAAATTATTCTTATTTGCATGAGGAACCCCGAGGGATCAAAATGAGAGATAAATACAAAATTAATACAAACCTTTCCCAACTCATAAAGCAGTGAGACACTTACCACGTCTCACAAATTTGTAACATGTGTTACGACATGAGACTGACAACAAGGCGGTGGAGGTTGCGCATCATCTGGCTCGGTGGAGGCTAAAACTCACCCATTTTATGAGCCTCATGCTAAAACTCTCCCTCAACTTGTTTTCATTCATCTCGTACCCCCCCTCTCTCTCTCTCTGCTTCGTCTCTTTTTCTTGTTCCTTCAAATCAAATCAAATTTCATCTCTCTCTTTCTCTGTCTCGATCACGCCGTTAATTTACTTACTTTCACCACTACCAACTTCTCCGTCGCCGCGCCTCCATTCTCCTCCCACTCCATCGCCGCGTCATCCCTAACCGACTTCAGCTCATATGCTCAACCCTTGCTGCAATTCGATCCTCTCTCATCAACCTCACCACAGGTTCGCTCTTCCTCGCTCAGCTCCGTTTCGCCATGCTTTCTCTATTCTGCTATGTTCAATTATCTCTGCCAGCTATTTATTTATTTATTCACCTTTTTGTTGTGTGTGTACGTTTTGATCCTATTGAAAAAATAGTCAGGTAGATTAGGGCTTAATTCTCTCGAGAGGACTTCAATAAAAACGATTTGTTGTTGTTTATGGAGCTGTAGAGTAAGATTAACACTTGTTGATGGCACAACAATATGCACTTCCAAGTCCTAGTTCCTCTCTTCAAGTAGCCATTCTATGTTTGGTATAATTTGGAGTAATGCACGTTTCAATAAATGCTATGAAATTGCGAGGAATTGAAACTGCATATATGGTGTCAATGTAGCTTGGGTACCTAATATACCTGGAACAGACAAAGTAATTTCCCCAACCTACATGTCTTTTAATTATTTAATACAACATACCATTCTCAAAATATCTAAACATGAAAGAAGCATGTCACCGTGTGAATAGGAATAAGGGAGAGAAGGGCAGGCAATGTTAGTGAAACAGACATTCAGGACGGATATGGATAATAACATCCCTACTTTTCATCTCAATAAAATACATTTGTTTTTCGTATTGTGTTTATACGATATTTTATAATTTTTATTAATGAATATGTTGTGCACTTTTTCATAAGATGTGTGGGGCTATGTTGCGCATTGAAACTTGGAAGATAAATCTTATAGCAGTAAGTGCTCCTTATCTTTATAGATAATAAAACAACACCATAAATATATTAGCTTAAAAATATAAATAAATAGATGGTAACAAAGCTATATATATTTTAACTAACCAAATGAGATAAACCAAAGAAAAAGAATGGGAGAAGGTGGTGATAATGCATATGCTGTTTTGTGGAGCCATAGCCACCAACAAATCACCAAGCTAATAATGCCACCAACAGGAACAAATGAATCGAGTGCAAAACGATTAGAACTACTTTTTTGCGCTCTAGACTAGTTTGATTTTATTTTTGAATTCTGATCTAAATTATGATTAAATCCGTTTATTTCATTCATTCATCAACGAGCATAACATGAACAAATTGAGACCAATATTTCAAAAATTCCGAATTGTTCACTGTCACACACTCTAACAAGAGGTTGTCTTCCATCCAACGCTCGAAAATTTCATGCTTATGCGATATTGAGTCATCTCCTTTTTGCCTAAAGACATGAATCCAAATTTAATACAAACAAAATTTCCATTAAACAACATATGTAGATTGAAGAATGAAAATTAATCTTACATGCTTGTATCTCTGCTCCACTTCTTGAATGAACTTATCAGGATAGTCCACAAACTGAAAACACTCTTCTTTCAAAGCCTCCACCATCTCTGCATCTCCAACCTTCTCAAGGTTCCTTATTAGTATTATGAATGTCAACCTATCTGGCTTACACCATGATTCCTTTATGGAACAGTATATCTCCATGGCCTTCTCCATCATCCCCACCTGTATATACGCTCCAATCATCTCCTTATACATCTTCGTATCCGGCATCAATCCTCTCTCCATCACTCCACAAAATATCCCCTTAACCTCCTCAATCTTCTTCCTCCTCCCCAAAAACATTATCATGTCAGAGTAAAATGACAACATCGTACCATACCCTTCTTCCTCACGAATTAACTCAAAAACCTACACAATTCATTCTTAAAAGAATTTATCGGTAATGCTAAGTGTACACCTATTTTGTCCAACCAAATCTAACAAAATCATTAATTTCTATATCAAATAGAAAATAATTTGAATATCAAAATGGTCTTATATTTGCAATAGAAATAAATAACTTAGTTACACTTGATTGGCAAAATACGTGTATACCTAGAATTATTGAAAATCTATATAAAACATTGGCAAAAAATATCATGAGAGAGTATAGTGCTAGCATATTAGTAGTAGTACCTTGAGGGATAAATCCAAGTGATTTTGTCGTTGCAATTCAGATAACACATCCAAAACATCATCCTTTAAAAGCCTACTGAACCTTTTTTTTAGAATTTGGTCAATTTTGTGGAGTGAAGATTTAGCTAGCTTAAGTGCTTGAATCACTTAAATGGCCTCTTCGGTCTTGACCTTAGATGTTGGCCTCTTCTTGTAGCGAGCACGAAGCCTACAATTAATCTTAATCCTCTTCTCATTACTCTTAATCCTTATACTAATCCTCGATGATAGACACGGTATAGCTATAGTCTTGAAATCCTCGAAACTCCATTGAACAACCGAAGGTGTGGCTCTTATTATTATATTCCAACATTGAAATGATTTCGCAGCTACACAAAACAGAGAAGATAAAATAAAAATAAAAACGGGCCGTATTGGGCTTTTTGTGTAGGCCTTTTTTTAGGCCCAATAACAAAATAAGTTATCTGAGAGTGGAGAAGGAGAATCACCGAGTTGAGATTTTTTTCTGACCGAATGGGGTTATCGGCGTCGAAGCGAGTGAAGAGTTCGTTATCGAACTCGGCCGAGTTTGACTCGGTGTGGGACTCAACGTTCTCGATCTAACTAAGCACGCGTTCCCGGGAATGTTGCCTTACCAACTCAACAGCGCCGTTGAGCATCTCCACGGCCAGCTGTCCACTCACTCGCTCATCCAGCGGTGGGTCAATGCGCCACCAGATCGGTCTTAGGTTGACTCCGCACTCCGCCTTGTCAGGAGTCGATCCAAGTCGAAGTCCGGCGATGCGATTCTTGGACCTGTGATGTTCAAGGAGTGGGTTCTAGAGCTGTACACCGATGCTGTGCTTTTTGGTGCCGGAAAAGTGCTTCTGCTTCGGGTTCCTGTCAACGTCGCAGGTATCGCCGGAATCGGGGAGGTGACTCACGCCGGAGGACAAGTGGTTGGGACTGTCGTTAGGCCCACTCGCTTGGCATTGCAGTCTCTATTTTCCTTGCTTTTTCTGCATAATAAAATAATAATAATTGTATATTATTATTGTTAGGTATTGTTGTTGTAAATTTTTAATTGTAGCTTCTGTTGTATATTTTATTTTGTATTTGTGTGTGAATATTAAATAATAAATTGTGCGCTTAGTAGCATACCAATGAAACCTGAATTCTGGGTTGCTATGCACCCATCTTCAGACGAAGCATTCGTTGAGATAATAGCAATTCCCCTTCAGCAGCCTGGTTGATGATTAGAGAAACCCAATGAATTAGTTCTCCTCTAATAAATAGTTAATTAATAATTAGTTATCTTTTTTAGAAACACATTATCTAAAACTTATTAAACAAATCATTCGAAAATTAGTAAAACTAATCATCTAAAATCTAGTAAATTGACTATCCGAAATTTAGAGAATAGATTGTCCAAAATTTTATATATTATATTATTAATGACGGAATTTTATAAATTCATCAATAACAATATAATTAGATAATTTCAATTTTCTTACTTTTGTTATATAATTTTATGCTTTTAGTGTATAAAAATTAAAATGACTTTTATTTCAACTAAACTTTATGTTTAACTATTTTAATTATCCATAGAATTACGAGTTTTGATTCAATATGATCATTTTATAGCAAATGGTATAATTTGATTATTTTTGCATCTAAATCTATTATTTGAGTAAATTACCCTAGTCTTTTAGGAAAAATCCGCCCGTTAAAGACGGTTTGGGATGATCTGAGAGGTTCGGCCCATTCTGACGACGATATATGTAATCCATTTATATGCTTTAGGATAATCAATTCTTTGATGTCTTATCGTACGAAAACTCGTTAAATTTCCATAAAAATAAATTTATTAAGAATTACGTTGTTTTATTATATTGGAAATTGTTTTTGTTTTATTTTCATTTAACGTGTGTATATTTAATATGTACGTTAGATTATATTAAATTATATTTGAATTGCATAACACTATATTAAATGTTATCGAATTATATTGAATTATGTTATATTTTTTTTTATAAATGTATTATACGTGGATATCATTAGGTATCCATCTTTTTTGTTTGGATAATTAAATAGGAGGGTCGTCAAATAAGCCAGCCTGACCCATTTAAACCCATTTTATTCACAATCTAAAATTTTCAGCATGACATATTTATGACTATAAAACGAGTTAAATAGGTTAGCCCATTTAATTATTTATTTTTAATATTTTTTAAAAATTCAATTTTTAACCCCGAAATAAAAATTTGGACAAAAGATACCATTTTCCTAGAAAAATCTTGAAAAAACAGGATAAATTGAGTATTTGAGTCGGATTAGAAAAAATATAGGAAATAGTATTGATTATTTTTTTAAAAAATAAAAAATAAACGAACCAGCGTAACCTGCAATTTTTTACCGATTAATTAGGCTTAGTGTATTTAGCCCGCTTTTTTAATTGGTTGGGATGGCAATTTGCTCCGCCTAGAGACGACCCGATATGTCATGCCATGCTCTAAATGGAGTGGATTTTTTCAACAGCCAAATGTTGACTATGGACAAGGTTGGGTAATACATGTTTAGTTCTATTTTAGTATGGGAAAGGTATAAGTAAGGGTTGATCCGCCATATTCCCTACTTTGTCCCACCACATATAATAATAAATATAATTTTATTTATTTTTTCAGTATTATTTGATGGTTATTTTGGTTAGGGGTGTTCATGGTCCGGACCGGCCCGGTCCCGATGAAATTTGGGTCATTTTTTGCCCGGCTTCGAAGCAACCCGAGTTAGGGTCTAAGCCAATAAAACCTACCCAATAAAAATATGAAATCGGGTCTGGGTCTAGGCTCGGGTCATCAGGCCCCGGCTCGGTGGCCCGGTAGTATAAAAATAATGTAAAAAATTAAAATTTATAGTAGTGTAATTGTAAAATTATATATGATATGATTACGTTATACACAAAAAATATGAATGTGTTACTTCAAACTTTAAAGTTTGGCCCAAATATGTTATAAGCCAACTAGACCCACTATTATACGGTCCAACTTCTAGTTCTAGAAATTAAAATGCAGGTGTTTAATTATATTACATGAGTTAGGAGCATGGTTCTTTAATTTCTAATAAAAGAGAAAAAATCAAAATTAATAATTTCAATATATGATAGTTGAGAATTATTGTTGAACATTATTGCTGAAAGTTATAATATTCTTTTTCTTTGGATAAATTTATAAAATTCTTTGATTATGTGTAGTATAAGTTATTATTATTATTATTAATATTGCAAAAAAATTTTTGGGGCTAAAATTAATAGTATTATTGCTTATATTATTATGATCGATGATTATAATTTCTTTTTAATTTAATTCGGGTAGACCCAGCTTCACCCGGTTTTCACCCGGCTGAAAAAGAATGAGATTTCATCGGGTTTGAAGCCGGACTAGGATCTCAATAATAGACCCGAGGTATATTTTGGGCCGGAACTGGGTCAAAGAAGACCTGGCTTCACCCGGTTTCATGTACACCCCTAATTTTGGTAATTAAAAAGTTTTGGATGCTATAACTAACGTTCTTCATTTCACAATCTTAGTTGATCATGTATTGAAAAAAAAAATCTTAGTTGATCATATTATGAATATAATTGATTATTTTATTTTAATTTTTATGTATATATCCGTGTGTTTGATATGAGACAAGTATATACACAGTGTGTTTGTATATAAGATAAAAATTTAGATACCCTTAGGCTGCGTTTGGTTCTGAGATTGAAATAGGTTTGTGTATTGTGTTTGGTTTAAAATTAATTAGAGATAGAGACTGAGAGATAGAGATTAAACTAAGTTGATGGAGCGAAAATAAATGTTAGTATTGAAAACTATAATGTTGATTAAGGGTATTTGAGTAAAAAAATATTATTAAAGTTTCAAAAAGGCGCCTCGTGTACAAAAATCGTCAATGGCAAAGGTGCCTTCAGATGTTTTCAAGAATGCACCTCTGCTGCCATATATACCAATATATCCTTATTGTGTGAAACCAACAATAAATTTCGAATGGTGGAATTTAAATTGAGATCTTGTGGTTTCTACGTACTATGGTCTATCGAAAAAATATCCACAACTTTTACGTCAACATATCTTCAAAGCCACATCTTCTCCAAATGATTTTTGCCTCCGTCGTCGAGATCAACCTTGAATTTCAAAGATACCACATTTCTTTGTTTTTTTAGTATTTTTTTCTCTAAGTTTATTTAATATTTACATCTTTAATTTCTGTGGAGATCTCACTTTCTTTTGCTTTTGGTTATTTAAATTGCACCTAACTCATATGTATTCATTTTTTCTATTCGATAAAATGAAATACAATTACCTTTGATAGAAAAATTATTAATTATAACTGATATCATTTTATTTGAACTTATA